>JABXES010005492.1:0-97574 GCA_013375695.1 Dictyostelium brefeldianum
TATTTATTATTACTGGTTAATGTTACAAAACTTGTGGGTGGGGCGCTTTTAATATAAAATAAAATTTAAAAAATTTTTTTTTGGGAAATTTTTTTTTTTTTTTTTTTTTATAAATTCAATTTCAAATTAATATGTGTCACTACTTTTATATATCAGAGAAGTCAAAAAAGAAACATAACCATTATTTTTTATTTATATTAAAATTAAAATTATTTATTTATTTTTTTTTCTTTCTATTTACATGTATTAATTGTCGTTGAATTTTTTTAATTTTTTAAAATTTTTAAATTGATCAAACACCACATTTTTTAATGTGTGGTGTGTGTATTTTTGTAAAAAGGTTTGCGCTGGTATTAAAAGTTTTTTTTAATAAAAACTAGTTTTCATAATAATAAGATACGATGATGAGTTGTATAATAATTGTTGTTCGGTATATATATATTTCTAATTTGTAATTTGTGTGTATTGATAACTAAGCAGCGTGGACGGCATTTTGAATTACCAATATAAAACTAAACATGCTGGCATTTCATTGTTATTGTTATTACTATTACTATTGTTATTATTACTATTACTATTATTATTATTACTTTTTAATATTTTTTTAATTGCTTTTTTAATTTTATTTATTGTTGTAATAGATTCTTGTTTTATTTGTTGTTGTAATCTTAACTCTTGAATTTCTTGTTGTTGTTGTAATTCAACTAATCTTTGTTCATGTCTATTAATCATATGATTGACATTATTATTTTGATTATTAAAATTTAACATATCATTATTAATTTTATTAACTGAACTTGTTGTAATTGTTGTTGATACCATTTTATATTATGTATTTATATATTTATATGATATGAATTATATGTATTTATGAAATTTATATAAATTTTAAATGTTGTAGTGTGTGTGTGTTTTCGATTGCAATTGCAAAAATCTTTAAAAGTGTTTTATTTTTTTTTTTTTTTTAAGTAGGTTTTTTGAAAAAAAAAAAGAATTTGATAATTAAATTTTAATGTGTGTGTTTTATGAAGTTTGTTTTATATGGTGTTGGTATATACAAATTTGGGTGAATTTAAATATTCTTTGATTTCTAAATTTGAATAATATTCTTTTAAAAATAAATAAATAAATATGCGTATAAAAAAATAAATAAATAAATAAATAATTAATGATAGTAATTTTATTTGTGTTTTAGTAATAAATATATTTGAATTTGATAAATTAATTAATTAGTTAAAATATTAAATATTAAATTTTTTAATTTATAGTTTTTTTTTATGAGATTTAAAATTTTAAAAGTTTACATTGTATAAATCAAACAAAACTGTTTTAGTGCGAGTTTGAATTTGTGTGGAGAGTGTGAATTTAAGTGTGAATAAAAGTGGGTGTTGTTTTTTCTAATGTGACACTTTAAATAAAGACAACCCCACAAACATAATCTTTTTTTAGTACCACATTCACCAAATTTTCTATTATTAGTTTTTTTGTTGGTATATATATAAATTTAGATTACCAAATTGTAACACAATCAGAATATTCTTAAAATAAAACATCATTGAAAATAGTTATTAAAATATCAAACAACAATTATCGGATAAATTGATTAATGATCAATACTGCGGTGTCGTATTGAAGTATTTTTATCCTTGTATAATTGTGATAATGAATAATTACAAATATCTTTAATATCTTTTAATAATAATTTATCAATTGATGGTGTTTGATGTTGTTGTTGTGATTGTTGAGAAGAAGAAGGTAGTGGAGTTGATACTTTTTGTGTAGTTGAAATTAATGGTAATCTAGATTTTTTTTGAGGTTGTTGTTCTAAATTTGAAATATAACGAAGTGAAATTGAAAAATAGGTGGCTTGAATTTTTGGAATATCAATATCTGTATGTGATAAATCTACAGAGTCTGGATAATTTTCAACGATGGAAGGTAGAGAAACACCAATTCTATGGCATGTAAGTGGATGTAAATGATCACCATTCTTTAAAATACCATTTAACAATTCTGATAAAGTAACAATTGTTGAAAATATTTCATTTGAATTGATCTTTTGAGAGGAAGAAACAGTGGTGCTGGGTCCAGATTTAATATTGTTTGAATAATAAATCATAGAATTCCAAATTTTCCAAGGTAACGAATTTCTTGGAAATGGTATATTTAAATGAGAATCTAAATAAATTTCAAATGGTGGTTTGTTGTTGTTGTTGTTGTTGGTTGTATTACTGTTACTTTGTTGATATTCAGTTTCAAATATTAAATTCATAGAGAATACAATTATATGTAATAATGTAATTGTATTTGAATTTGCTAAAGTAGAGGTAGCGGTACTAGTTGATAATTGAGCTTGTTCTAAATTTATTCTTGTAATGAATTTATTGAATATTTTATCTAACCAACAAACTAGAGTAGTACAATTTGAAGAATGATTAATATGCCAAAATTTTTAATTGGTTTGTGAAGATCTCAATTTTACTCTTTATATTCTAAATATTTAAATTAATTTAAAATACTCAAAGATAATAATTCTGAATATCTTCAGAAATAATTATTTGTAAAAATTTTTATTTTTTTAAATTTTTTTATGGTTTGTGTTGGTGTGGCAATGAAATTGATAAAAATAGCTGATTTATCGCAAAAATTTACAAACAAAAACTTAATTTTTTAAGTCTTATAATGATATAAATATGTAATTTTAAAAAAAAAATAAATTAAAACATTTGATGATCAAAAGAAATATACAATTTCTAGAGATAGCTTATTACACAAAACAACTCCACCAGGCGAGTAAAGACCAATTTTTACCATATAAACTAATATTAATTTAAAATAAATAAAAATTAAATTATTTAAAAAATCATGAATATCACAGAATAACATTTATTTTAATACAAACCACTATTTTAAACAAATAACATTATCATATAAAATAATACTATTGGTTACTTTATGATGATGATGTTAACACATACAGTGTTTTTATTTTGAAATTTATTTAAAAATAATAACAAAAATAGCATTGAAAATAATTTTTTTTAAAAAATGAATGTGGCTTGTGTTCACACAAAAAAAAAAAAAATTATTAAATTTTTATTAAAAACGATTGTGTGGTACAAGTTATTACAAATTATTTAAGGTGTATTATAAATATGAGCATTGATGGTATGTTAACATTTAATTCAAATCAACTATAAATATAAACGCAACAAATCATTAATTTAAAATATATAAATAGCATCTCAACCAACATTTGATAATGATCACAATCATGATGATTTATCAAAAATTACAAAAGAAGCAAACGAAATTAAAGAAACTATTAGATTGGTAAATGAGTTAATAGAGGAACAAAGGTTGGGTATTTTTTTGGAAAATATTCACGCATTTGAAATTTATAAACAATTCAAAGCATTTGTGAAAATGAAAAAACAAGCCCCTGGTTTAAGAGGATCATTAAAAGATGCTGACGAATTCAAAAGTGTTCTTTCAAAACTTTGTAATGGAAAACTAGCTTTATTTTATTATCTCCTTCTGCTTGGTGAAACAACTCTCAAAGATGCATTCAAAAGCTATTCAGAAGAAGATTATAAATTATATATTTTTGAAATTTATCATATATTTGGAAACAAAAAGAACAACGACAACGAACAATCAAGTTTCCCAAATATTCTCCAAATTCAAAGCATAGATGATGCTCTAGATAAAAGGTTTTTAACCTTCAAAGATGGCTCGTTTGTAATGAATGATGAAGAAATATTTAGAAATTCATTTTTTTGGGAATCAGAATATGCAAAAAGCAAATCTACAAAAGCGTATACGTTTTATGAAAACGAAGAACTTAAAAGAATGCACACTCAATTGGCAAAGTATTACATCATACTAGGATCATCTCCATTTAAAACCGAGATCAATAAAGTTATCAGTCGTTTTCATTCATCGTTATTAAGATTTATCAACGAAAGAGAAGAAGGAAATAATCTAGAAGGTGCTCAAATATTTTTAAATCGTTGCAATAAAACGATTAATAAGATGAAGCTTAAATATTTTAACCTAAGAACTTTAAGTACTAGACCACCATATTGGAAGTTGTACACCATAAACGTATGTTACTTTGTAACCTTGTCAAAGTTTGTTGGGCTAAGGGTTCTTAGAGAACTTCCAGATGAATTTCAAAAACAGTTTGGTTTTATAGACAGATTAGCAACAATTAACCTGTAAATAAACAGTTTTAATGGTGATATTAATGGATGTTGATGGATGATTGCACAATATGAGTGGTACCGCTACCCTGCTCGTTTTTGATTCGTGATTATTCAATGATTATAACTTTGTGCCAATTGATATAACGATTCATTCTTATATAATGGTTTATCCAATTGGATATTATCCATTAGAAACATGCATACATATAAAAATAATAAAAATAATAAATATAATAGTGCGTTATAATAGTTATTATTTTACTCTTTATATGTTATAAACGTTTGTTTGTCAAACAAAAAAAATAAAGAAAAAAAAAATCATTTAAAATAATCTAAATTTAACACTATGATCGATCCTCATAATAATTTATTTTTTTTATATGAGGATAATAAAATAAGTTTTAAAACGTTTATTTTGTAACATCAATAATCTTTGAAAGTGTTGCAATTGCCATTACTCTTGAATCTTTATCGGAATCAGATTGTGATATTTCGTATAGGAAAGAAGCAATATCCTCAATTTCTTCAGAATAGTCTTGATCTATAATTGACTTTGTTACCCGTTCATTATAAAACACTCTAGAGAATGAATATAATATTGAACGTTGTACATTAGTATCTCTATGTGATTTTAATGACCATAATAATTTAACCAATTCTTTTGATATTGATCTATTGTCAATTGAATTACCTGAACATTCTACTATTACACCCAATGTAAATATTAATCTACTTAATAAATAACTATCATATCCCATACTTGATTCACCACCACCAACACCAACACCATTAAAACATTGTGTAACTTTATCAAATCTTTCCAACAACGGATAAAAATACATTTTAACATACTTGTGAAATCTATTTGATTTAATAATTGGTCTTGGTGTTTTTTTAATTCCCCATTTTCTAACTATACCAATTTGATTAATTATTGATGACGATGATGAACTGTTACTGCTTGGTGCTGTATCAATCTTGAATAAACTATTGTCATTACTATCACTACCACTACTGTTACCACCATCACTTAATTTACTATTTGTTGTGCCATTTAAACAAGATAATTCTTTTGCAGATTCAGCAATTGTTTCAAGTATTTCAATACGTTGACCAATACTAAAGTTTGATTGACCAAATGCAAGAGTTAAATAAGGAATTACAATGTGAGTTGATTGTACAGCTAATGATACTAATGCTTCATGACGAATTGCTGAGAAATTATCAATATCATATTCATTGATTAAATGAATTAATGAAGTTGCCAATTGTTCACTTTGTTCATCTAAATCATCTGGATTTGACCAAACTATATTTGAAATTGATATTAATGCATTCTCCCATGACTCAGCTGTATGTTTTTGACTTTGTATTTCTAATAAACAATCACGTAGGTATATCTTTTTCTTTAAATTTGTATTTAAATCTGATTCATCATCTTCTAAATTATATGGTTTTAAATCATCATCTGAACCCTCTTCATCATCACTATTAATTTCTTTTATACGTGGTTCATCTTCTTCATCTTCATCATTTATAATTCTATCTGGATCATCATACTTTTTAAATTCTTTTTCCAATAGTTTCTTATAATGTTCTACTTGATCTAATTCTTTATCTTTCTTTGTAGTTGTTCTACTTGTTGTATTTGTATTACTTGTATCACTATTTGCTATTACTATAGTATCATCGCTACAAATATATTCAGGTTCAAAATTTGTTGAAAAACATTGTTGATCGGGTGTTGATAATGAATAATTAAATTTTAATGGTGTATCTGATTCTATGTTATTGTTAAATAGTTTTGAAAATATTTCTGCTACAAACATACCACGCACATTTATATTTGAAATTGTAAATTTTAAATGTACATCTATACCACCCAATATTAAATGTTTTAAATTTTCAATTACTGGTATTGGCAATTCTATTAAATTTACATTTCCAATCTTTTCAATGAAAAATACAATTGATCTTGTAATGTATGCATGATGTTCATTTGTACAATTTCTAATAAAATATGAATCTTTCCATGATTTTAATAATGTTGATAAAATTGTATTTAAAAGGTATATACCTTCTTGTTGTGGTTCATCTTCTACTTGATTTGTATTTTCTTTTATTTCCTTTTCAAGTTTTAATAATGAATATAATAATTCCAAGAAACAATTTTGACTATTATTATCCATTGTTTTTAATAATAATATTTTGTTTATCAATATATAGAATATCATTGATGTTTCACTCTTTTTAAAATTTTGATAAATATCTAAAAATAGTGATTTGAAAATGGTATTTTGTTTTGGTAATGATTTAATAATGCTTTCCAAAAATGTATCTAAACAACTACCATTTATACCAACTACTATTTGAGATTGTAATTTTCTTTTAAATTTATCACCATTACCACTATTACCAGTAGATTCATTGAATAATTCTATAAAGAAATTATTTACAATTATATCTTTTTCACCGATTTTAATCATTTTTGTAAATAAAATTGAAAGTTGATTTGATAATATAGCAATTATATTTTCATTAAAATTTGATGATACCAATAAAGATGCATTTGAACATTGTTGAATTATTTTTGAATAATATATACTATTAATGGTAAAGAATTCTAAAACGTAATCTTTAATTGAATTTAATGGTGATACCATATTTATTCTATTTCTTTTTGTTTTATAATAATATTGAATTGATCTAACTTTATCTGGTACAATACAAATTGAAGTTATAATTAAATTCCAAACTGTTTCATGAATTTCTAAATTTATATCACTACCACTACCATTATTATTTGATTTTTTATTTAATTTCCTATTTTGAAATTCAATTATTAATTTTGATAAATGATTATTATTTATAAATTTATATAATATATTTAAAAGGAAATTTAATTTTTGTGAAAAATTATTATCGTTGTTATCTGAATTATTGTTATTATTGTAATCTGATAATATATTTGTAATTGTTATAAATGATTCTGATAATAAATTTGGTAAAAAGAAAAAACTTTCAAATAATTGTTTATCAAATTCTGTGAATGCATAATACCAGCTATCCAATACATTTTCAATTAATAATTTTAATATTGATGTTATCAATATTTGATTTTCATTATTATTATCTGAATTATTATTACTACTACTAATTGATAAAGTATGTTTTAATTCTTTTAATTGTTCAATTATTTCCTTAATATCTTTTGTTTGATTTATATTACTAATTATATCTTTTATTTTATCATTGTTATTGGTCATGTTTTATTTATGTGTGTCATATGAATGTTCAAATAAATTAAAAAATGAAAAAAAAGATTTTTTTTTTTTTTTTTTTAATTTTTTTAAAAAAAAGCGACGAACATTAATTTATTTAATAACAATAAAAACAAAAATCACAATGACAGAATTAGAAACTAATAAATGGATTGAAGGATTTGTTAATCCACAATCTGATGAATCAACCAAATCAAATTCAATTAATATGATATTAATTAATATGACATCAAAAAATATTGATTTACAAGATATAGTTGAAGGATTAGGAGATTATTTAAAGAATAAAGATTCAATACTTAGAGCACGTGGTACATTATTATTATCCGAAATTCTATGTAGATTACCACAATTACCATTAAACCAAGATCAAGTTCATTTCTTATCAATGTTTTATTGTGATCGTTTACAAGATTATCCATGTGCATCAGAAGTAATCAAAGGTATAACAGGTTTAATTACAAATCATACACCAGATTATCCAAATAATCAAAAATTATTAAGATCGTAAGTAATTAGTTTAATATTGTATTGTATAATAGTAGTATATACATATATTAATGGGATGACTATTATCCTTACAGTATATTTACAGAAGTTCATCCAACATCATTAACACAAGCACATAGAAAAATGGTATTACAAATTATTGATATAATGTTTACAAAATGTTTATCAGAAGTACAAGAACTTAAAAATGATTTTATGGTTGGATATTTACAATTTATAGATAATGAAAAAGATCCAAGAAATTTAATATACTCTTTTAAATTATTACCAAAAGTGATTTACAACATACCAGAACATAAATTCTTTTTAGAAAGTTTATTTGAAATATTATCTTGTTATTTCCCAATTTCATTTAATCCAAAAGGTAATGATCCAAATGCAATTACAAAAGATGATTTATCAAATTCATTATTGTAAGTTTTTAAAACAAATTAATTATTGTTAGTAATTAATATGCAATACTAATTCATTTGTTTATTAACTTATAGAAATTGTTTTTCATGTACACCATTAATGGCAGAACATTCAATTCCATTTTTAATTGATAAAATTTGTTCAAATTTATTGGAAACTAAAATTGAATCATTAAAAACATTGGTATATTGTTGTGATCGTTATGGTGGTGCAGCAGTTGCACCATTTTTAGATGAAATTTGGAGTACTCTTAGAACATTAATCCTAACTCATAAAAATTCAACTGTAATTGAAGAATCAAAGAAAACTATATTCTATTTAACAAGATCATTTACAAAAGAACGTAAAGTATTAGAATCATTCCTTGCAATTATGATTAAAGAATGTCTTCATCATATTAAATCATCACAAGATTCAAAAATTGCAATTTATTGTGCTTCCATTTTATATCAATCAGTTTCTGCAAGTTGTATGTATAATGATTTTGTTATTTTATTATTTTATTATTACCGCCACCACTATAATATTCTAACACTTTCATTAAATATACAGTATTATCATCAAAAATCATTTTAATTCATATTTTACCAAATTTATTAACATTTTTAAAAGAATTGGCAAATCAAGATTCATCAAATCAAAAATCATTAAATGAACAAAATTCAGTTTTTGGTTTATTTAATGATTTATTAAAAGCAAATTCAATTGCATATGAAACTTCAACTTCAACTGAATTAGCAAATCCTTTAGAACCATTTGTTGAACAATTGTATCAATTGTTTTTAGATAATTTATTAATTAATTCATCAGATGCAATTAGATCAAGTTCAATTGAATGTTTATCAAATTTATACATTTCAAAGAAATCAAGAGACACCGACAGTGAAGATAGATTCCTTTTAGCTCAAGATAAAAGACAACTTGTAATTAAAAGTTTGGTATCATTGTTAAATCATGAAAATAATCAACTTAGATCAAAAAGTTTAGATTCATTATTTTCAATTGCTTCAAATGAAGATCCATCAGTTTTAAATGTTTATGTAATTCCAACATTATTACAAATGATTAATTCTGCAATTAGTACAAGTGGTAATATTGGTAATGGTTCAAATGAAAATGATGATACTGCCGCCGTTGCTACAACATCAACATTAACAACAGATGATAAATCAAATTCATTAAATAATCATGGTAATAATAATGAATTAAAGAATTATCTTGAAGCATTTACAAGATTATGTACATATCAACCATTATTAGAAAGTGTAATACCACAAATTCAAGTATTACTTCAACATAATATCAAAGAAGAATACGTTGGTGATTCTGATTTTGAAAAGAGTATATTAATATTGAAATCAATTTCATATATACTTGAAAAATCTACAAATTTAAAATCAATGACCATTTGTTCACAATCAATTTTATTACCATTAATTCAAGGTTTATTCAAACAAAAGATTCAAAATCCATCAGATAAAGTTAGATTTGCTTCAATTTTAGCACCATCATTGAAAATGATCCATTCAATAATTGAAACTATTTCAATTGATTCTCAAGGTCCAGTAATTGATAATATTATATCAATGTTTTTGTTGAATGGTATAAATTTAGTTGACCAAGTTAAACCATTTGAAAAGTCAAGTCAATTCAAATATTTAATTCCAATTTTTACAACTATAATTTCACAAAGTAAAATTGATTTATCTGGTAATCAACAATTAAAACAATCGTTATATAATCAAGCGTTAGATGAAAATGTCGATGATGAAATTGCAATTTCATGTTGTAAAGCATATGCATCAATTATCAATAAACAAGCAAATTGTCAAGATGAAATTACATTGGAATTCTTCGAACACTCATTAATATCTGCTATTAATGATTCAACATTACCATTACAAGTTAGAATTAGAAATTTAGATTTATTTACATGGTGTATAAAAGCATTATTATCAAATGGTCATCCGATTAACATTAAATTAGCTACAAGTTTATCAAAAGCAATTTCAAATTGTAATACTGCCGATGATAAAGAAATTTCAATTCGTGCTTCAAAATCATTCAACATTTTATTAGATGGTAAATCTGATGTATTAAATGAAAAGTCTGGTTCAGTAATTAAAGTTTTATATGATCAAAAATTCTTTACTCTCATGTTTCCAATATTATTAGAATCATTTAAATCATTTAACAAATCTTCAACTATGGTATCTTCAAATTATTTAATTGCAATTTCAAATTTACTTGGACATGTACCAAAAGAAATTTTATTGGATGAATTGGATGAAATTTTACCAATTGTAATGCAATCATTAAAAGGATCAGATAATAGTGAACAATATCAACTATTGGATAGTAGTTTACAAACACTTTCAATGTTAATCAACGAAACACCAACTAGTTTTATCAGTTATCTTGATAATTTAATCCCATCATTGATTAAAATTTCAACAAAATCATATCAATTTGCACTTAGAAAATCAGCATTGGAAATTCTTACACTCATTTCAAATCAAACAAAAACAATTCCATATCATAATTTATTCCCATTTAAAGATCTTGTTGTTACTGGTATCATACCTTGTTTAGATGATAAAAAAAGAATTGTTAGAAGAGAAGCTTCAAAATGTAGAAATTGTTGGTATATTTTACAAAAATAAATAAATTAAACAGTAAACACGCGTTTTATTGTAATAACTATTGTTGTTGTTTAATAATAAATGTTTTTGAATGTTCAATTTCTTCTGGTTTTGATTTTTTAAATGAATATGATCTACAACAATTTTGAAATGAATAATCACCAGATGTAAATGAAAATCCTTCAATTTTAATTTCATTCCACATTGTATAATCTAAACCAAATGTAATGAAATCACCACAACCAATATTACTATTACCAAATAGTTTTTTATTATTTATAATTGTTTCATCTTTAAATGCACCATCATAAACTATCCATCCAATATCTTTATTATACCATTCGTTTTTAATATGATTTTGATGATCTGTAATTAGTTTACCAAATTCAACATTTCTACCAAACTGAATTCTACATGGAATTTTATTATATCTTAATATTGATGCAAATAATACACTGTGACATAAACAATCACCAAATCCATTATTAATTGTATCTAATGGTTTACCAGTATGACCATATGGTGATTTATATTTTATATTTTTAAAAATGTATATTGATACTCTATATATAAAATTTAATAAACTTTCATCTTGAGACTGATTTAATTTATTAGTTTGAATAAATTGAGTAAATTCCATTGTATTGAAATTACAGTAACTTGTAGGTCTTGTATAAACTTCAATTTCAGTTCCAGTTATTGGTTCAATTTTTATTTGTTCATTTGGATCTTGTACTTGAATTAATTCTGTTGAATATAAATCTGCATCTATTGTTTCTTTAAATTGATAATTTAATCTATTACCACCATGAATTCTACTATCGTAATTACATGCATATATTTGTTGAAGTGGTGTATTGTCTATAATTGAACCGACTAATAATTTACCTGTATCGGGATCATGTAATGAAACTGATGATTTCTTTATAACTTGTGTTGAATGTGTAAATGGTACTGTCATAAATACACTAAATCTTGTAAACTCCGTTGTATCACTATATCTAAATATTTGATTAAATTCAATTGATACTGATTTCTTGAATTTTTTAACCAATTTAAATCTTTTACCATCAAAATATTTATTATCAATTTGTTGTGACAAAGTAACAGGAAGAGGAATAGGAAGAGGAAGATTAGGAGGTGGAGGAAAAGGAAAAGAAGGTTGTTTAATTGTTAGTTGGTCAATATTTAAAATTGGATTATATGGTGTTATTGTTGATTGTAAAAGTGATGTTGAATTTATAAATATTGAATTTAAATATTGAAATAAACTTGAAATTGATAATTGTATATTTATTAATGGAATATCTAAACTATCAACTTTTGTATCAAACATTAATGATGTTTTTGAAAATGATGATTTAGTTAATGTTGATAATTCATTTCTTTTACTTTCATTATATTTTAAATCTTCTTTTAATAATACTTCAATCCTATTGAAATAATTAATTTTTATACGTTCCAATTCCATACTATAACTTCTAACCTTTTTAAAATTATCACTCTGATCTAATTCCCATTCCAATATACCTTTTTCATATAATTTAATAATTGATTTTGAATAATTATTTAATGGATGTTGATTATTAAAACTATTAATTATATTATTTGATAAACTATTTGGTGATAAATATAAATCTATAAATATCATGAGTTGTATTAGTATATATATGAGACATTTATATTATGTAAATACTGATTATTTACCTTTTATATATAAACTATAATTTAATAATGAATTTGATATATTATTTGAACTATTATATAAATTTTGAAATTCATTTTTTAATCTTTCAAAATTTGTGGGGTCAACCTTTGAATTCATCCCAATTTGATAAAAATTATTTTAAAAAAGAAAAACACACAACACAAATATCTATCCAAATATTATTACAACGATGTTATTGGTAAAAAAAGAAAATAAAAAAGAAAATAAAAAATTTTGATTTTTTTGAAAAAACGACCTCGTTTTTTTTTTATGATAATCATTTTATTACCAAAATGATGATCTTCAAATCCAACAACTATCATTTGAAATTCTAATTCTAATTGTTTCAACCCAGTAATCAAAATTAAAATCATTATGATAATATTCATGTTGTTGATTATTTATTCTTCATCGTTGTTATATACAACAATAATATAGTCAATCTTTCTTTTGTGCATCATATTTGTGTTGCTTTTGCAAAAAAAAAAATTAAAAAATTTAAAAAAATCCTAAAAAATAATATAATATTAACAACTTTTTCTTAATTCTTTCCAATTGAAAATTAATAATAATACCCTAATTTGATTTAAATTCCTTTAATAAGTACACACATACATCTATTATTCAAATATATCAAATGGTACGTAATTATTACATGAAACCTTCAAACTTTTTTTTACAAAAAAAATAAAATAATTGTGATGCGACAGCGAAAAAATTGATAAAAATAAATTTTCAATAAAAATCTGATTCTATATAAATTTCAAACAAAAATTAATTTTTCATCCAAACACAAAAATTATATAATGAATTATTTAAATAAATCATTACCAACCATAACTAGAGTAGCAAGTGTATCAAGTATTGGTGCAAGTAGATTATTAACAAAAAACAATAGAAACATTGGTGCATTAGTAAATGGTATAAATAGAATTAGCAATAATAATGTTGAATTAAATAATAATGGTAATTTAACATTTAAAAGAGGATTCTTTAAAATTTTAAATCAATATGAAAGAGGTGTTGTATTCATTCTTGGTAAATTCCATGTAGTCAAAGAACCAGGTTTTAGAATTGTTGTTCCATTTTTTCAACATTTAGAATTGGTTGATATTAGAACTTTTTCATATGTATTAGATAAACAAGAAATCATTTCAAAAGATAACATATCATTGATCGTTGATGCTGTGGTCTTCTTTAAGATCACTGATCCTGAAAGGTAACTAAGTTTGATACGTCAAATGCACCGATCCTGAAAGGTATACATTGGATACTAATTTTTATTTTTTTATCTAATAGAGTTGTTACAAGAGTTGGTGATTGCATTACAATTGTAAAAGAATTAGCACAAGTTAAAATTCGTGAATTATTATCACATAATACATTGGAGCAAGTATTACATAATCGTGATAAATTCAGTAACGAAATTTATGATGGTCTTAAAGAAATTTTAGATGGTTATGGTGTAACAGTTGAAAGAATTAATTTAAAAGATATTAAATTTGAAGAATCAATTATTAGAGCAATGGCAAAAAGAGCAGAAGCAGATCAAATGAGACAAGCTAAAATAATTTATGCTCAAAGTGAAGTACAAACTGCTGAACAAATTTTAGAAGCTGCTAAAATTTTAGAAAAATCACCAATTGCAATGAGATTAAAAGAATTGGACGCACTTCAACAAATTGCAAAAGAAAAGAGTGCAACTGTTGTTTATACTCCAGGTAATGCATTTGACATTCCAAAAATTCCTTTCAACAATGGTAATAATAATCATTCTGTTTCATCTCTATAAAAAAAAACATGTAACCATAATCACACAAATATGCAATCACGGTCTCACAAATAAAAATATATATAATTTTTATTTATCTTTTTCTTTCTCCTCTTTTAAATATTTCATTAATTGGACATTCTTCATATCCATATCTTTTTTTTTAATTATATAATTTTTTTTTATTTATCTTTTTTTTTTTCTCTTTCTCTTTTACCAAAATTTAGAATCTTTCAGCAATTCTTGATGAAACAGTTCTTAATTTTGAATAAACTTTACCTGGTGGTGAACCAATAATTAAATCACAAATTGCATCTTTAGCAACTCTAATATTTGCATATGAACCTAAAATATGAACACGTCTAACATTGTAATGATTAATATCGTAGTGGTGATGATTTATTGATAGTTTGGATGTATAAATATTTTTTGTACTTACTTATCAGCTAAAACAATTCTAGTTTTAGTTACATTTTCAATTGTAAATTTAGTTTTACCATCTTTACCGGCAACACGACCGATAGCACGAGATAAATTATCACCTTTTAAAATTTTAACATCTTCTACATCAAAAGAATCTATATATAAATCATCTAATCTTAATAATGCAACAGCATCATTTACTTCGAAACCAAGTGCAAAACAATGAACAAAATCAGCAGCTTTTGTTAATGCGCTTGTATCTTTTGTTGATGATGATGTTTTTAATTCGACTTTTCTTGTTTTTGTATTCATTCTAATTTGTAATTTTAAATGTGTAACTATTGGTTCATAAATTTGTTGCCAATTTGCTTTTAATGGTGCAATTCTATTAAATGGTATTGTTACTTTTCTAATTTGTTCTTCTGCCTGCAATTTTCAAGTTTTAGTATTATTAATATCAAATCAATAAATCAAATGTCTACTAATAATACAAAATTTTGATAATTACTGTATCTTCAACTGTAATTTGTGGGAATGATGTTTTTTTAACACCACCTTCTGTATTTGTAGATTCTGTCATTTCTTCGTCATCTCTAGTTCTTTTATTACCAACTTTAACTGATTCTTTATTTAATGATTCAGTTGATATAATATTTCCTTCTTCTTTAACTGTTGCTGCTGTGGTTTTTGATATATCTGTCATTTTATCTATATTATCGAATGTATATCTGTATTATTATCTTTTTGATTAAAAAAAAAAAAAATTAAAAAAACGAAAGTAGCGAAAAAATTTCAAAAAAAAAAAAAAAAAAAAAAAAAAAAAAAAAATAAAATTTTAATTCATAAAAAACGAGTGTGATATTAATTGAGAGTGATAGTACTAAACAAGTAGTAAACTATAAGGGGTGTGTTTGTGTGTTTATTTGGTTAATTAATTAATTTTTATATTTATAATAATTAATTGTTAATGAAAATAATACTACTGGTAATGAAGATAATAATTCTGATAGACCAGAAAGGGCAGGTGGAATTGTAAGACCAATGAATGGATAGAAAAGACCTGATGATAATGGTATACCAATTGCATTATAAATGAATGCCCATAATAAATTTAATTTAATTGTTTTAAAAATTGATTTTGATAAATCTATTGAAGTTAAAATTAAATTTAAATCATTTTTCAAAAATACAATATCTGATGATTCAATTGCAATATCTGTACCATAATTTGAAATTGAGAAACCAACATCTGATTGAACTAATGCTAATGAATCATTTATACCATCACCAATCATTGCAACTTTATTTTTACCACCATTACCGGTAGTATCAGCTTGTAACTTTTTAATTATATTAAATTTATCAACTGGTAATGCACCACTTACAACATTATCTAATGGTATACCTAATTCTTTAGCAATTGATTCAACTGATCTTTTATTATCACCACTAACTATCCATACTTGAATATTCATTGATTGTAATTTTGGTACTACATATCTTGCTTCTTGTTTTAATGTATCTGATAATGAAATTAATCCAACTACACGATAATCAATTGAGACTATGATAACTGTTTTACCATTTGATTCAAATTTGTCAATATCATTTTGAATGGTTTCATTAATACATGCATCACCTTGATCATGATTACTGGTGATAAATGATTTATTACCGACCATTACAAGTTTGTTGCCAACTTTTGACCAAATACCTTGACCTGCTTTAATTTCACTCTCAGTTGGTTCAATTAATTGAGATGTTAAATGATACTGTGAAATTGCATATTGTTTAATTGATTTACCAATTAAATGTTCACTTGATAATTCAGCAGATGCAACCAGTAAAAAGAAATCTTTTGGTGATAATGATGAATCGTACAATGAGAAATGGTTTACTTCAAGTTGACCATTTGTAAGTGTACCTGTTTTATCAAACACAATTGAACCGATTTTACATGCTGATTCAATTGCATCACCACCACCTTTAAATAGTATACCAAACTTTTTAGCTGCAACACTACTACCAACCATAATTGATGTAGGAGTAGCAAGTGAAACAGCACATGGGCAAGATATAACCATTACAGACATACTTATTTTAATTGCAAATGTGAATGCACTATTATCACCAGAATCAACTATACCATATTGAACAAGACAAAACCAAATAATAAATGTACCCAATGATAATACCATTATACTTGGAACGAAATAAGATGCAATTGAATCTGCAAAATTTTGAAATCTTGGTTTAATTGATTGTGCATTTTCAACTAATTTAACAATATTTAATAATGTTGTATCATTTGAATGTTTGGTAACTTGAATGATTAATGGTGTATTTTGATTCATTGATCCACCAAATACAACATCACCAATTGATTTGAATACATGATTTGATTCACCAGTTATAATTGATTCATCAATGTAACCACCAATACCACTACCCAATCTAATTATAATACCATCTGTTGGTAATTTACTAAATGGTAATACACGAAGTAGATCACCTTTTTCAATCAACTCTTTTTCAATTACACTTTCAATTTCCGCTCCTTTTTTATTTATTGATAATAAATTTGCAGTTGGTGAATCTAATTGTTTGATTTTTTCAACCAATACAGAAGATGCTTTTGATTTAGCTAAATGTTCTAAATACCTTCCCAATATAATCAATGTCAATAGAATAACACATGTTTCAAAGAATATTGGTCCATTGTAAGTTGATGACGACATATTGATAAATACATTTATCATTGAATAAAAGTATGCAATTGTACTACTTGTCATAACGAGTAAATCCATACTACACTTTTTTGCATAAATTAATGTTTTCCATGCTGATATGTAAAATGGTTTACCTGCATAAAATTGAACTGGTGTTGCAAATATCCATAATAATAAATTTGAAATTGATAGAGAGTTGAATATTTCATGATCAAATACACGATTTACACCACCAATATATGGAACAACATATGATAGTAAAAAAGTTGGTACAAATAATAAAATACATAACATTAATAATGTTTTTAACCCATTGTTACTACTATGACTACCTTCACCATTGGCACCATCAATTATCGATTTATCAGTTGATAATTCAATTTTAATTTCTTGTTTTCTAACAATTGCCAAATTTGAAATTGTATTTAACAATTTACGTGGTCCAATTAATTCTAAATCAAATGATAATTCTAACAAGTTGTAATTTAATTGATTTGGTATTTTTGTGATTTCTAATAATCCACTAATTTCTGATTGCTGAATAATTTCAATTAAATTATCCAATAGGAAAAAGTTTGTAAATGTAGCATTTATGATTATACTACTTTTAGTTTTACTCGAATTATCTTGTTGTGCAGTGAATCCAATATTATTTATATTTAATATGATTTCTAATGGATTAACAAGTGATACGGAATGTATGATTTTACATTTACCACTAAATAAATTTGTTGATATTTCATATACACCAGGCAAAGATTTAATTTTATCTTCCAATGTTGATACACAATCTGCACATGTCATACCTTTAATTATTAAATTTAATTCAGACTTTTCTTGTTGATCTAATAATTCAATTGATAAATTTGATGTGTCCTGTTCTTGAGGTGTTTGTTGTTGGTCATTATCATTTAATTCACTATAACCAAATTTAATACCAATTGATCCACATGCTTTTGAGAATATACTTGCAAATACACGTTTCTTTTTACTTTGATTGTTTCCAAATGTTGGTACATTCATTCCATATGATAAACAACATAACTGTTTACAACAATTTGATTTACAACAATGTCCATCAACACAAATTTCACAACAATATGTTTTGGTATTTATCATTGATGATGATTCTTTTTTTGTTGTTGAATGGTCTTGTATATCAATTGATGTTGATTCTTTTTTTGATGGTGGACAGCAACCTTTTTTACAATCATCTTTAACTGCAATAACTGGTGCTGTAACGATTGGTGCTTGTACTTTTGGTGGACAACAACCTTTTTTACAATCATCTTTAACTGCAATAACTGGTACATCAAGTGATTTTGGTGGACAGCAACCTTTTTTACAATCATCTTTGACTGCAATAACGACTGGTTCAGGTGATTTTGGTGGACAGCAACCTTTTTTACAATCATCTTTGACTGCAATAACTGGTGCATCAAGTGATTTTGGTGGACAACAACCTTTTTTACAATCATCTTTAACTGTAGCAACTGGTACATCAGGTGATTTTGGTGGACAACAACCTTTTTTACAATCATCTTTAACAGTAACTATTGGTGTATCAGGTACTTTTGGTGGACAACAACCTTTTTTACAATCATCTTTAATTACCTGTGGTTCCACTGGTCTAAATGCACCATCGTAATCAGAAGTATCACCATCAAAATCATCAACATCATTATCATCCATATCCAAAGAAACGATTGAACCACTTTTACCAGTATTATAATGTTTATTTTTAATTATACCTTCTTCATTAAAATCATCGTCCATATCCAAAGAAACGATAGAGCCACTTTTACCAGTATTATAATGTTTATTCTTGATAATACCATCTTCGTTAAAATCATCATCGTCATCACTATCACTATCCATATTTGATTGTTGTCGTTGTTTTACATGGTATTGGTTATCATCCAATACCACGGTTGAGTTATTATCATAAGTGTTACTGAAAATAACTTGTTTGAATAATGGAATATCTTCATCATTATCATCATCTAAAATCATACCACTATCATTATCTTTATTAATTAATGGATGATTATCCTGGTCATTAGACCTTTCGTCATCACTTTCTGACATTTTTGTATTTTTATTTTTATAATTATTTGATCAAATTTTTAAAAATTTGTAGCTGTGAAAAAATGAAAAGTTTAAAAAAAAATGAAAAATAAAAAAAAAATTTATTTATAGCTTTCTCCGATGCCACAATTAAAGCTATGGTTCATATGAATTTCATTTTATTAATTGTTTTAATTTAATTGTCAAAACAATTAAAAAGTGTAAAATGTATTAGTGTATAGAAAGTTGAAATGTTATTCAGTTATTCTATATACTATCACAAGTAGATGACCATTCAATTTACATGTTATCATATAAATCAACCAGATACTATATAAAGATCATATTCTATATTTTGAATAAAAAATAAACTTTTAATTTGAAGTAATCTGATCCGAAATAACTTGAATCCCCCTGATCACAATCTTTATTTTATTTATTAATCCTGGTTTATTTCGTGCATTAAAAATTGAATATTTGATTATTTTTTAAAAATTCGAAAAAAAGAAAAATAGAATGAATTGTTATTTTTGACGAAAAATATCTATAAAAAATGAAAGGTCATTTCATTATTTAAACGTTTAAAAATACTGTGCATAATCAATTCAATCAAATATAATCAAATATAATCAAAATGAAAATATTATTAGTTTTATTAGTACTATTTGTTATTTCAACAATATCATTTGTTAATAGTAGTAGTCAAGAAAGTGACGGCGGTAGTAAAGAAGATAGTAGCGACAGTGGTGTTACACAATACATTTATACAAAATATTATGAAACAACCGATAAAACATGTTCAAACAATGAAATTTCAACATCATATGATTTATCAGGTTATTGTAATTATGGTAATATGATGTCTTGTAATAAAAATGGTTCAGTTAATTTCAAATTATTCAACGAAACCGATTGTACTGGTGCAATATTGGAAGATTTTTCACTTGAACCAGATACTTGTTCAGGAGCTTCTCAAGGTGTTATGTTACAATGTGTTGAAGATATCATATTACCAACTGCAAATTCATTCATTTCAATTCAGGCATTAAATCAATCATGTGATTGGAAAGATTCCGCTTTTTCAGTTTCAATTAGATTCACCGATACTTGTGTTTACGCACCTCAAAATGCTGTCATCCTATCTTGTAATCAAACTACACTCACCGAAGTTTCCTACTCATCTCCAACTTCATGTACTGGTGATGCTGTTCATACTTCAAACTTTGTTATCAATCAATGTGCTGAAGGGGAATGGGGCGCAAGCTTCACTTATATCTGTAACTAAAAAGAAATAAATTACTCTTATCTCTTTACGTTTTTATGCCACATCAAATTCCATCATACAAACTTTTTTTGAGAAATTTTTTTTTTTTTTTCTCAAAATTTTATTTTTTTTTTTTTTTCAATTTTTTTTTTAATTCGCTCACTCCTCACAAATAATTTATATAGATATAGTATATAAGAATGAATGTATTTATTACAAAATTTGAACAACTATCTCAATTAAAATTAACACAAAGAGGGGTAAGAGAAGAGGAGGGGAGAGAAGGAGAAGAAGTAACAAGTGTTGTATCATTTTCACAATTTGTTAGAGATAATAAAAATAAAATAACAATACCACAACAACCATCAACAAAAATAGTATCACCTACAACAACAACGACAACATATAGAATTAATAATAAAAATATAAAATTATTCACTATAAAATTAATTAATAAATGGATTTGTCAATGTCCATTTTTAAAAATAGTAGAAATACCAAACTTAAATTTAAGAGATGGTTGGCTAAAGTGTGAAGATGTGCAAGGAGAGGGGGAACAACCAACAGATTATGGAACAAGAGTTAAATATATCAATGGGTTATTCAGTGTTTGGGAAATTTCAATCACTTCATTTTATAATCATATAGTTAGAGAAGTTTATAAATCAAATGAATTGGACGCAGATGAAATGACAATTCAAAATTTAGAATCAATATTCATTAGTTCAATCTATTATTTAGATTTTTTCTTTACAAATTATTCGTTGGTTCAAAAACAACAAGATACATACTCGTTTTTAGATTTCATAATTTCAACGTATGTTTTATATATATGTACACCTTTGTAATATAAATAATAGTTGTATTGTGTGTGTAGGAGGGGATGTGACAGATAGAGAGGTGACTGACGATATATAGTAGTGATAGTAATAATAATATATTGCATATAACATTATATATACTAATGCATTAGTATTATATTAATATAATATTATAAATATATATTAGTGTTGCTATTACTATTAAATTGATTGTAGACCATAAAGGATCAGATGCAGAAGTATCTAGAATTTTCAGTGTCAACTCAAAATCTGTAAAATTAAATGAAATATTCTTTTGTAGAACGATCAACTACGAATTATTTCTAGGTGTCCAAGATATCGAGTCGGCTTTACATTATATAAATAATAATAATAATAACAACAGTGATACCAACAATAATAATAACAATACAATAGCAGTAACATCACCAAATAATAATAATAGTATAACAACATCACCAAAATTATTTTCATCATCATTTGATATTAATGGTAATTTAATAATCAGTTTAGATGATAATAATAATTTTAAATATAATAATAACTATTCAAAGAAAAGAAAGAGTGACGACAACGATAATTATAATAATGACTCAATCTTTTCAAAGAAAATTAAAACTGCAACAACTACAACTACATCACCACCACCATCATCAACATCTTCATCACCACCATTACTACAACATATAACATCATCATTCTCTTCATCTTCATCACCAATTTCCGAACATCTTCAACTATTATTAAAGAATACAATTGGCGATAATTGTATTTCATTTTCGACAACAAATAGTAAAAAAGATAAATCAACAACAGCAGCAGTAGTTCAGGATGAATATATTTATAATGAAGATGAAGATAATAACGATAACTATAACGAACAAGGTGATGAATATTCAGTTTATGAAGAAGTTTACGAACAAATATACATTTTAGATGAAGATGATGGTGAATATAATATAAATTCAAAAAAAAAACAAGAAAAACAAAAACAAGAAAAAAAAGAAAAAAAAGAACAAGTAGAGGAAGACGCAGCAGATGAATTTTATTTAATTACATCATCACCACTACCGCTACAAGAGAAGATGGAGGAGGAAGAAGAAGAAGAAGATAATAATGAAGTGTACCACTATTACCAAGAATTTCAATATATTGAAGAGGAGGAAGAAGAAGAGAAAGAAGAGGAAAAAAAAGAAAAAGAAAAAAAATATAATACATATACAAAATATAATACCAACTTTTACAAAAAAGAAGATTCCATTTCTGAATTATTCTAAATTACAGTTGTTGCTAGTACCATGGTCTGCTTAAAAAATCATACACTAAAGCTTTAGAGAAACAAATATACACTATACTTCTCTGGTATCAGCAACATCAACAAATTAAATCAAATTCAAATATAATTGGTAGTTGTTTAAATACATAAATACATACATATATACACACACAGAATCAATATCTACAGAAGTTGCAACATGGATTCAATGATTTCTGATATAATAATAATATATAGTAAATAATAATTACAACAAACTACCACCAACAAAAGATAACGTTTACTGCATAATCAATAGTAATAATATTACCAATTAATTAAAATAATCAAAGTTCATTATTAGAAATGGATTTTTATAATACACATAACACAAATTAAATAATAATAATAATAACATATACATTCAGTAATAAACTATTCTCATATACATATGATGACGTTAGGTCATCTCATACAAGGTCCATTAATAACACCAACACGCAAATAATAAATTAAATATTTATAAATAAAATTATCATATTTGATTAAAAATTTAAATAGTATAATACCATTGAAATAAATTTCTTGAACGTATAGAATTAAAATTGAATTTTCCGATTGTTTAGTATGCTGATTTAGTTGCATTGTTTTAATATTAAAATTGATTTTAAATATTCTACTTGATCCAAACAATTGTTACCATTACCAAATTTAACCTTTTTATATGCTGGACTATTTGTTGGACTGATATAATTAGAGTGATAGGTGACACCACTTATTTTCATTTTCCAAAATTAAAAACCACTTGGGAAAAAAACAATATAAAAAATTGATTTCTTTTGACTCATACAATTTCGTCAATTTTTTTTTTTAGTGAGCGAAAGGAGCTCATTGAGTAAGATGTATATATACACGTGTTGATCAACATGCTAAAAAAAAGATAAATATTTATACAAGTGATTTTAATAACAAATGATCAACCAAAACTGGTTAAAAAAAAGAATTAAAATAAAAAATAATCAAAAATCAAAAAAACGCAATTCTGAAGAGCTGGATATTTTTTTCCCAACAGTTTTTTTTCCACATCACACAAATATAACACATATTATAACACATGGCTCCGACTACAAAATCTGAAAATTTAGAAAAAGAAGTTAGAAAATTTACTTCATTTAAAGACTTCTATCCATTTTATTTAAGTGAACACTCTAACAGGTAGGTCACATGATAAATAATAAATAATAGCATTATGAGACAAAAAAATAAAATTTCAACAACCACGAATAATGATAAACAACAGTAGACCAGCTTCTTTAGCGGGTTCAGATTTTTTTCAACCACTTTTAATGATATCACAACAACCACTTCAAATGGTAGAATATCAACCAATTCAAACAATAGAACAAATAAATAATGACAACCAAAAGCAATGGCTATCTATTATGGTAATAAAAAAAATAAAAAAAAATAATTATTATTCTATTACAAACAATCATAAACAATGAAAATGAAGACAATAACCATCTATGTTAGTATATTGTATTGGTACTAATTATTTTTTATAATTAACTATAGAAATAATCGTAGATTACATTTTATTGGTACAACTGTATCTTTTGCATCATTAGCATATGCATTATACACAAAACAATACAAGCTACTCCCAGTTGCATTCTTCCAGGGTTATATTTGGGCCTTTTTTGGGCATTTTTTCATCGAGAAAAATAAGCCAGCTTCATTCAAACAACCACTTTACTCTTTCTTTGGTGATATGAAAATGTATTGGTCCATTCTTAGTGGAAATATCAAATTCTAAATATGCAATCTAATTTTCAATGTAAAAGTACATACTCTATCTTTTTTATTTTATTAATTATTGATACTGCCTCAAATTCTAAGATCAAATTCTAAACACAGTATATAAAAATAAAAATGGTAATAATAAAGGTTAAATAAATTATATTAGATTTAAATATTTAGTTTTGTGTATTAGATTCTAAAAAACAATAGAAAAAGAATATAATAATTATTCTCAAGAAAAACAATACACTAAAGAAATTGATTTCAATGGTAACCTATTTGCCGACTGTATCTTTAAACGGATCATGTACATTACAATCAATTTTGACTAGCCAAAATATAAATTCTAATTAAACAATTGGTTCAACTTTTCAAGTTAATATACCAATGAATTTCCACTAGAATTTGAATTTGACAGTTGTTCAGATGTTCTATCTTGGTCGTTTGGTTAGTGGAAGTTGCAATTATTCAGTTTTACCTTTCTCACTTAATATTCTTGCTGAATGTACCAAGAAATAATTGAAAAGGTGAAATAAAATTGTTACAATCAAAATAATAGTAAAAATAAATAACAAATATATATAAAAAAAAATAATAGAATGTTCACAATAAATATTTTATCACAAAGAATAGTATTAATGAAATATGAACATATTTTGCAGATTAATTAATAATGATAATATCTTTCAAATGCTTATACAAAAAACCAAATAAAAATTAAGAATATTATCAAATTATCATTAATACCAAATCACACCAAAATTAAAATATTCTCTTTTTTTTTTTTTTTTTTTTGTAAAACCCACGCAATAAAACAAGTGACAGCAAAAATATCTTGATAATTACTGAGTACTCAAAAATATAAAAAAGCTTTTTTTAAAAAAAAAAAAGTTTTGTTGCGAAGAATTTTCTTTTGGTTTATTTTTATTTTATTTTTTAATATACAATTCCACAGATATACTATTTTATTTGTTTGTTATTTGATTGAAATATATATATTTTTTAAAATGAACAGTAATCAACCAACCTATGCACCAATTCCACAACAACAATACCAACAACAACAACCACAACAACAACAATATCAACCACAATTCCAAACTCAACCACAATACCAAGTTTATCAACCACAATACCAAGCACAACAACCATTATTATATGTTCAACCAGTTACATGTCATACTCCAGTAAATGATTGTCACAGAAACGATGAAAACTCTGCATTAATTTGTTTAATTGTTGGTTTCTTTTTCTCCATTATTTGGTTAGGTGGTTTCTGGTTCATCAGATCACCATCAAAAACAGCAAGAATTTATGCCTATGTATCAATTGCATTATTTTTCACTGCCCTCGTCATTGTTGTCATTTGTTTATCTGTTATTTTAACAGCAGTTAGCACTATCCCAACAACTTATAGTTATGATAATAATTATAGTTATAGCAGTTATAATTAAATTCCCCTCCTCCATGTCTACACAAACTTTATTTAATCATATTATAATATTATTGATAAAAATAAAATAAAATTGGTTAAATTTAGATATCTTCTATCTATCACAAATGTTTAATAATAAAATTTAAAATGATTTATTTGGGCAATTGTTAATTATATTTTAACATACATGTTTCTTGATTGATCCAATTTTAATTGATCCATTCTGATTGGGGATTTAGAAGGTCTTTAAACCAAACATACAATAATAATGCCCAATCGTTGGTTAAATAATAAAGCCACTCGAATAGTTGTTAGAATAAGATTTACTCATACCATCTTCCAATAGTTCACTTAGAGTAAAAGGAAGCTTGTTGTTTTTAAAGATACTTTTACAAGTTGGTACAATTCAAAACACTATTTTCAATTAATTAATATCAAAAAAAAAAATTAATTAAACAATAATTTAAATAAATAATAAATCTTTTTCATTCTTCAAAAAAAAATAAAATAAAAACTTAATAAATTACTATTGTTATGTGTTTTCAGTTATTATTTGCTCGTTGTAATTGGTGTGTGTGTTATAAATAATAATAGCAAGTGTTTGGTGTTATTTAAAATTAATTTTTTTAATTATTTTTTTATTTTATAAATTAAAATATAAGTTGATTTTTTTCATTGTGTGTGTATGAATATTTGTGTGTGTATAGTATATAATAGATAGATGTATATATATTCAACTAAAAATAGATAAATCTAAAAAAATTTTATAGCCTTTTTTTTTATTTTTTAAATTAAATTTCATTTTTCATTTTTTTTTATAATTGAATTTTTTTTTTTGTCGTTATTGGATGAACATCGAACAAAACACAATTTAACAATGTTTAGTAGTAATAATGGTAGTAATAATGGAGGTAGTAGTGCAATTCAATTAAATTCATATAGTACAAGTATAATACAAAGAGATATACAACAAAGAGAAATTGTAATTGTGGATACACTATTTTCATTATGTGGTAATTATATGGTAGCAACAAATAATATTGGATGTATAAATGTATGGAAATTAGAAGAATCATTACATCCAAAACCAACAAATATACGTAATGGTAATGGTAATAGTAATAAACAACCACAACAACAAAATTTAGTCGAAGGTAAAACCAATGGCGGAAATTCATATTCAGATTTTTATAAACCAAATTGTACATTTAGAGCACACCCATTATATACACCAATAAATAAAATTCATTTTATAAATGATCAAATATTAGCATCTGCAGGTGAAACTGATATAAAGTTATGGTCATGGGAAATGATTAAAGATTTCATCGAATTAAATTTAGAAAAACAACAACAATATAATAATGGTGGTAGTGGTAGTAGTAATATAGGTAGTGCAACTAATGGTCATCATGATGAAACAGCATTTATAAAGATTGATGGTAAATCAATTATTTTAACATCAATTGAATCACCTAGAATTGAAGGACATGGTGGTCAATTATCAGAGAAATCCGAAATTAATTCTATAGATAGTCATGGTGGTGATTTATATTTTGCAAGCGGTAATAATAACGCATATAGTTTTGATTTAACTAAATCTCAAATTATATCAACATTTAAAGGTCATACAGATTATTTACACACTATAAAATATAACTCTTCATTTTCAAATATAATTACATCTTCTGAAGATTCAACTGTTAGATTATGGGGTAAGTTATCATTTAGTATTAATATATATATATAATGTATATTATGTATTAACTCTATAGTGATAATTTACAGATCCAAGAAGTTCAAATTGTGTATCAATTTTAAATCCATTTTATAAAGTTTCATTTGATTTACAAAATAATAATAGTGAAGATAAACAACAACAACAACAACAACAACAATTACAACCAGATGGTACAGATTTATCATCAGTTTACACAAATATAACACCAAATTCAACAGTTAAATCAAAATATGATAGTAATTTTAATCAATGGTGTGGTCCATTAGATTTAGATGAAACTGGTAATTGGTTAGCAGTTGGTGGAAGTACATTAAGTCTTTGGTATCTTGGTAAATTAAATACAATGGTAACTCAATTACCTGTGGATGAATCAACTTATTCAATTGTTTTCAATAAAGAAAAGATCATAACATGTGGTGGTAGTGGTTATGTAAATTATTTCGCACTTGATGGTAGACCATTGATGAAAGTACCTTCCTCTTCTAAAATTCTATATTCATTATCATTTAATCATCAAAAAAGAAATCAAGTAAGTTTGTATATATATATATATATATATAAACACATACACATACACATTATATATTATATGTATATTTACTAACTATATATATTTAAAAATAGATATTAATAGCAGGTGGTACATCACCTTTTATAAATACATTTATAAATCAAGAAAATATTGCATTTTCATATTATTTTATTGCAAATAACGAAGATTAAATAAAATAATTATTATTTACAAATTTGTTTATAGTTTATACTTATTACTTTAATATAACCACACATGTTCTTCAAATAAAACTTGCGTCGGTTGATAATTTAATGAAAATTAAATAAATTAAAAAAAAAACAATATTGTAAAAATATCTTTTAGGAAAATCTGAATGTATTTTTTTCTTTTTTTTTTTGTTTTTTTTATATTTGCAGTTTATAATCACACAAACATACACATACAAAAACATACACATATTATACTTAATTAAATCAAATTAAATAAAAATTATATATATCGATAAGATGCAGCAATATAACTATAATAATAATAATATAAATGCAATTGATACACAACCATTACCACCACCTAGTCCTATATCATTAGAAAAAACATCAGCAACCACTACAACTACAACAACTACATCATCTTCATCACCTTCATCATCCTCACAACCTGTATATAATCCACAATTAGTAAATGTAGAAGTTTCAATTGGTAATGAATCTAATAATAGATTTATAAAGTTAAAGAAAGATAAAGGACAACAATTTAATATTATATTTCCTCAAGAAATAAATGGTTGGATAACACCTGAACAACATAGTAGTTTCATTACAGAAATTAATAATTTCAAATTAACTAATAAACCTTCATTCATTAAAAATTGTATATTTCTTGCAATTGTTGCAATTGTTTTAATTACAATTGGTATTGTTTATCATACAAGAGGAAATTCATCATATAGTACATACATTTTATTTGCAATTGGTGGTTTTGATGCATTACTTTTAATATTTTCAATTCTAGTTAAAATAATTGGGGTATGTATTAGATTTTAATAATACAGCTCACAACGAGTTATATTAACTTTTTTTTCTATTAAATAGGATAAAAGAATAATTAAAAATAGATATAGAGAAATTGAACAAAAATATAATACACCTGGAGGTGTTATATATAAAATTAAAAATAAGAAAACATTATTCTCTCAAGTTAATTTAGTTGATGGTTATAGTTCAAGAAATGAAAAGATTGTTATATTAATTGAAATACCTTCTCAACCATTACAATATTATGGTAATAGTAATAATAATGGTGTTGTGCCTCCACCAACACAATCATATCCAAATAATAACAATAACAACAATTATAATTATAATGGTCAAGTTAATTTAGAAAAGTTTCAAATTGATGGTTAATTTAATTAAATAAATAATTGGTCATATGCAACATACACATTTATTTCTTAACTTTTTTATATTGTACAATCCCCATTGGGATGTTCTTTTTTTTATTAATTTATTTACTTTATTATTATTTGTTTTTTTATTTATTTTTTTAACACATTATTATTAAAATTTACATCAATAAACATTTCTTTGATTTTTTCTTTCTTCTTCTTGCTGGTGGTAAAACGTTATTATTATTTTCATTATTATTATTATTATTATCTACATTTACATTGTTATTATTATTATTGTTATTTTCATTATTATCATTATTATTTACAGGTGGTGATATTGCAATTGTTGGTGGTGTCACAATAGTTTCATTATTATTATTATCAGTTGTTGGTATTGTTGTTGTGGTAGTTGAAGTTGAATTACTATTTTCATTAGTTGGTGGCGATACAATAACCGTTGATACTTCATTATTATCATTACCATTATTAATTTCATTATTTGGGCTTTTAACTTGAGTTTGTTGCGGAGAATCTGAAATTATGATATCAGCTGATACTGAATTTCTATTATCAGCTGATGATACAATTGATCCATCATTATTATCATCATTGTTTTTTTCTGAAACTACTACTACTGCTTGATTATTTTCAACAACTTGTTGATTACTATTATTTACTACTTGTTGTTCTTCTTCATTATCAGTTTCATCATCATCTTCATCATCAACATTATTATCATCAGTCTCATCATCTTCTTCTTCATCATCTTCATCATCATAACCAGTATCTGAATATTGTAAATAATCCATATCAACACCTTGTTCTTGCTTTTTAATTTTCTCTACATAACGACGATGTTCTTCTGGATTTGTATCTGGATGAGGTATTGTAATATGAGATGGTTTTAATTTATTTGCTTTTTCAATGATTTTACCACATCTTTTTTTATAGAGTTCTTTATTACTTCTCCATTCAACTGAAGCATCAACATTTGCAGGTGATGAACAATTTGGGTCACTTAATATTGACATTAAACTTAGAATGATAGTTGTAACACTTTGAGTTGGTAACCATCTTTCTTGTGGTAATTCTCCACTCAATATATCTTCACCTGGTGGATGTAAAATACTTATACAAACTCGTCCATCTCTTGCATAAACATTTGGATGCCAAAATTCTGATATAAATTTTAATGTTGGTGGTGACATTGGATAATCTTTAGGAAATGATAATAATAATTGAAATATTCCACCTTGATAATATGTATCTGCTGGTCCTTCTAAATAAACCTTTTTGAATATGAGTTTTGTGTATATGTGTTTGTGTTAATTTTTGTTTTTTTTTATTTTTTATTTTATTGTACAATGTATATATATTATATTATTATATTATTTATTAATGTTATTATTATAGTTTATAGATGAAATAGAAGGTGATGATGTTGCAGATGAACATGATGATGATGATGTGTAAAGTGGTGATGGTGGTGGTTCATCAGTTGGTGGACGCATTGTTGTTGGTGAAAATGAAATAATTGGTGAATTTGTTAATTTATTTGATAATAATGTATTCATTTTTATTGTTATTATTGTTATTGTTGTTTTTAAAACTATTAAAGTTGTTTTTTTTGTTTTATTGTATTGATTTGTAATAATAACTTTTATTTTTTAAATATATATTGTATTTTTTTTAAATAAATAATATTTAAATAATGATAAATTAAATATTAAAGTAGGTGGGGTGGAAAACAATAAAATAAACAAATTTAGAAAGTGTGGTGAGGTGTGCGTGGTAGATATTATTAACTACCATTTTCAGCCATTGCCTATTTGATATTCAAAATAATAAATTATTATTGTATGGTGTCGATAATTTATTTTTGTAATGTATATATGCATGTGGTTAAGGGGATGTTATAATGTGGTGTTTGTGGTTGATGTGGTGGTAGTGTTTATATATATTCTAAATTTAATATTAATATTACCTTCCATTCATAAAGAGATGAATCATTAACCAACTCAACTGTAAATCCTTCAACTGGGTCATTCATTAAACCTGTACAGGTAAAAAAATAAATATTTTATTATATTTCTTGTATTAGATTAAAGATTCATGTATATATGTGTGTGTGTGTTTGTTTGTATATGTATATTGAAAACTTTATTATTATTTCAAGTCAAATAAACATAAAATCATTGGTTGAAGTGTGGTGTGTTTAAAAAAAAATATTGTGTGATATAGTGAGGTGTTTAAATAAATAAATATAACACATAAACAATAAGTAAGTGTGAATTTTAAAATAATTATTGATAAAGCTAATATAGTAATTTATATAGTTTTTTAAAAAAACACTTACTTTTCAATTGATTTGCTAATAATTTCGCTGCCATAATTTGATATAATTCAAGTAGTAGAAGTAGAATCTAATACTGTAAAAATTGAATATATAATATCACCTGTTTTTGTTTTCTTTTAATTTCAATGTATCTTTAATTTTTATTGTTTTTGTTGTTTCTATAATTTCTCTAAAATAACAGACTGTCTGTATTATACTATTATTATATGTTGTTATTATGCTACTATTATTTATATATATATATTGCGCACACACTTATTATTATTGATGTAATATATTATTGATATTGTTATTATTTTATGATCATATAAAAAAAAATAGAAATGCAATTGTTTGTGATATGTTAATTTTTTTTTTTTTTTTTTTTTTTTTTTTTTTTTTTTTAAAAATTTTAATTTTTTTTTTTTTTTTTTTTTTTTTTTTTTTTTTTTCATATATCCAACATAGTTATTGTTATTATTTATTTATCTCTATTTATTTTTTATCCATTTTTTTAAATTGGACCCAAAACATTAAAAAAAAATACTTATAAATAAATTATTTAATTTAAAAAAATGAATAAATTATTTCAAGTTTTATTTTTATTTTTGGCTTTATTTTTTATTGTTGATGGTATGTGTTTTTTTTTAAAAAGCTTTAAATACTTAGTTATACATATATTAATTGAAAATATTATATTTAGCAACACATTTTCGTTTTGGATCAATTTCATGGCAGCCAACAGTATCACATAATGTAATTAAATTTTCTTCAAATTTTGCATTTAGAATTACATATTTTAAAAGTTATGTAACAGATATAATGGTTGGAGAGTTGATTACTCTTGGTACATTATCATTTGGCGGAGCAAATCAAGGATATATTGCTGTACAAGCAACTGTAACTGCATTTGATCCTGTTAATGATTGGTTTACTGCTTCATTTACAACTTATAAAGAATACACTGCATTAGCATCTGGTGCAAAACAAGATTATGTTGCAATATTTACTGATTGTTGTAGAGTATGTATTTAATTTATTTTATATTGTATACTACAGTAGTATTAATAAATATAAATTATATTTTATTTTATTTATTAGATTAGTACATTAATTAATAATGCAGATCAATATTGGAATATTACAACAAATGTTCAATTGGATAATTCAGTTGCATTAGATAAAGTAAATTATGCACCAGTATCTGGTATGCTACCAATTTATCAAGTTGTTTATGGAAAAAATAATAATTTCCGTATTATTGCAAATGATCCAAATGATGATAATAGTTTATTAAAATATAAATTTTCAACAGTTTATTTTATGGAACAACCATCAGGTATGACAGTTTCTGATAGTGGTAATTGTTTTTTCCTTCCAACTCAAATGGGTTTATTTTCAACTCAAATCTATATTTATGATCCACATGGTGCATACGTTGTAGTAGATTTCATTCTTCAATCAATTAAAGAACCAGGTTTATGCCATTCGTCATGTACAAATGCTGGTGTTAATTGTGATATTAATAGTCAATGTACTGGTTGTAGTAACACTGGTTCAAAAACAAATGATACTTGTGTATCTTCAAATCTTCCACCATTTTTCATAACTCCACCAACACCAGTTTTTGATGCAACTATTTCTTTTGATGTAGATGTAACTAAAACATTTACAATTTCTTGTAAAACTCCATTTTCAGATAGAACTGCCACTGTTCAAGTTGCAAATATTCCAGTAGGTACAACTTATGTAAGTACCGCTGTAGGTCAAGTTACAAATGTTACTTATTCATGGACACCAACACCAAATCAAGTTGGTTCTTATATTCCATCTGCATATTGTGTTGATTCAACTGGTTTAACATCAACAGTACGTTCATTTACTCTATTTGTTGGTAAGCCGGAATGTGGTACTGGTAATATTGATCCAAAGAACAGTACTAGTTGTGTTTGTAAAACATCTGGTTATGATCCATTAACTAAATGTTTTGATTGTTTAAATCGTTATTATGGTCCAACTTGTCAACCTGCTCCAGATTGTATTCATGGTAAAATCAATTCAGGTATAGCGGGTGATGGTAAATGTCTTTGTGATAATGGTTGGACTGGTGCTGCATGTGATGTTGCTTTCATGTCAAGTTGTTCTACATTGATAAGTGCTAATCGTTCAATTACCTATTTAAATCCTTCTTACATTAATCCAAGTGTTGTTCAAGTTTATCTTGATGATTCGCCAAATTATGCTATTCCAACTATTATCAGTATTCCAGATACAATTACTAGAATGGATTTATTCATTTTAATTGATGCAAATTCAGCTTCTACTACAACTTGGGGTTATCTTAAATCTTACATGTCTCAATTTACAACAATGGTTGAAAATATTTGTGAATCAACTCAATATGGTATTGGTTATTTTAGTGATTCTCCAGTTGGTTCGTTTAATTTCCAACCAAGTTTAGCAATTGGTAGTGATATTGTTGTTGGTATAAATACTTATTCACCCTCAACTTATTCTTCAACAACCTCTGGTAATTCTTTATTAGCTCTTACTTCTGCTGCTTCAACTCCATTAGGTTGGAATTCTGGTTCATTTAAAGTAATTATTATTTTAACAGATTCTGATCATTCTTCATCAAGTGCACAAATTACTGCATTAACAAATTCATTAGTTGGTACATCTGTTGTACCAGTTGTAATTGGTTTAAATGGTATTTCAACACCAAATTGGGCATCAGCCATTAATGGTCAAGGATTTGGTACTGTATTAAAAGCATCAACTGGTTCAGATTGGGCTATTCAAGCTGCAGCTGGTATTAAAACTGTATTAAGTAAAGTTGTATTCAAGAATAAATTAATAGCAACTGGTTCAGCATTTGTATCTGGTGTACCTTCAACAATTTCACTTGTACCAGGACAATCGACTCAACAAACTGTATCTGGTATTACTCTTACTAAACCAGTTGTTATGGATTACACAATTAATAATCCACTTGCTACTATTTCAGCAATGGGATATGGTAAAGTTGATATTTTAATCAATTACAATCGTCCACCAATTGCTACTTCTACAAGTATTTCAGTAAATCAAAATGCATATACTTTCTTTAGATTTGCAGGTACCGATGCTGATATGAATACACTGACATTCACATTAACAACATTCCTTAATCCATCAGTTGGTATTGTCGCTTGGAATGGTGTTACAGTAACTGATTTCCCAACTAAAACATATACAAATCAAGATATGATGGTATTTCAACCTGCAACAAATTATGTATTACCTACAACTGTTCAATTCACTGTATCTGATGGTTGTACAAGTTCATCTGGTTATTTTACTTTTATCGTTAATAAAATTAATCAACCACCAACATGTACAACTGGTTTATCAACAACTACCAACGGTTTTAATAAAGTTACTACATTTAAATTGGCAGGTGAAGATTTAGAAGATCCAACAGTTAATAATGTAATTTCAAATCCATCTGTACTTACTGCATATGGTACATTGAAATATGGTAATATTGATATTACTGCTACAACTAAAATTCCAAGTAATGCTGATATTACATTTTCTCAAACTACAAATCCAAATATTGGTACATCTGTTCAATTATCATTTAAATCTATTGATTCATCAAATTTAGTTTCTTCAAATTGTGCTCATACAATTAGTGTATCACATACTAATTTCCCACCAATTTCATCTGCCTCAACTCCAATATCAGTTATTCCATTGGGTTCGATTGACTTTTCAATTGTTTCAACAGATTCTGATTTCATTACAGGTGATAATGCTAAATTTACAATTACCAGTAAAACAGGTGGTGGTGCTTTTTATTTATGTTCAGATTCAAATAAATCGCCAATTGCAATCAATACAGTATTCACTGCTGCATATAATTCAAATGGTAAAGCAACATATGTTGGTCTTTGCTTTGTAGCATCACTTCAAAATGTAGCAGTTGCAAACTTTGCAACACTTTCATTCACTTCAACAGATGCATTAAATGGTGTTTCATCAATTTTTACAATTAATGTAAATGTAGTTGGTAATCGTGCAAATGATGTACCAGTTGTTAATCAAATTCCACCATATTCATGTCATCAAGATTATAATGATGCACCAGTTGCAACTGTTGATGGTACTGATTCAGATGCTACTGATCAAGGTAATTTAATTGCCATTATAACAACTCCACCAGCAAATGGTATACTTTATAAGGTACCACTAGGTAGTCAATCTTCATCAAATATTGCAATTACTGGTAAAGCACCATTAAAAGTATATTATGTACCAAATCCAGGTTTTGTTGGAGAAGATACTTATAGTTATAGTGTAATGGATACATTTAATGCATTAGCAACTGCTAAACAAGTAACTGTTACAGTATTACCAATTAACCATAAACCATCAGTAATTGTATCATCATCTTCATTTAACTCAACAGTTGGTCAAAGTAATGTAGCCAATCTTGTTACTAGTGATATTGATGGAAATGTTGTTAAATGTTCAGTTGTTAAAGTTCCAGATCAAATTCAAATGTATGATAGTAATGGTGTACAAATTACCAATGCCAATATACCTTATCAACTTTCAGGTGTATCATATTACTTTAAACTTGATAATCCAGCTGCAACAACTCCAAAATATTCATCAATTACCAATTTATTTACAGTAAATTGTGTTGATAGTACAACTCTTACCGTACCATATGGATCATTATCAACTGGCGATATTTCAGAAAATGTTTATTATAATTATATTAATATTGCACCAACTGCAAATTCAAATACATTTGATTGTGATCAAGATTCATTCATTGCATTTGCATTGACTGGTAGTGATGTTGAAACTGTTTCATCATCATTACAAGTTAAAGTTGTATCACTTACAAATTTTGGCACACTTAGTGTAAATGGTGTTGTTTTAACAAGTAGTGATATTGAAAGTAAATTATATTCATTAAATTCATTTACCTACACACCAAATACAGGTCTTTCAAATTGGGATACAATTGATAATCAAGGCCCATTAGATTCATTCTCATTTGCAGTTGTTGATCAACAAAGTCTTACATCAAATTCTGCAGTTATTTCATTTAGTGTTAAACCACAAAATGCACCAATTTACACCGGTGCTGATACAATTGATGTATTACAAAATACACGTTATCCATTAATTATCACTGGTAAAATAGGTAATGGTGGTAAAGAAATTAATGTAAAAGTTATTGGATTCACTCAAAATGGTACACTTTATAATGTTTATAATATGGGTGTAGAAGGTTCAATGGATAAAGAAATTCTAGCATATCCAAATGATCAATATGGTCAAACAGCATACTATTTTGCATATAGACCACCAACTAATAGATATGGTCCAAACTTTGATACCATTTTATTCCAATTATATGATGGTGATGTTTATTCAATGATCTACACTATTACAGTAAACGTTATTCATGTTAATCAGCCACCAACAATTGAACTTATTAGTTATAATGTATTAACTGATGGTATTACACCAATTGGTGAAATTTCATTTGATGGATCAAGAACTGTAAATATGTTAATTAATACATCTGTTGTAATTAAATATCTTGGAGCAGATATTGATAATCAAATTCCACCTTTAGAATCAACTGTACCAAATGTACCATTAAGAGGTTTACTTTATTCTTATGATCCAACTTCAGTTGGTTTAATTGGTACTGTAATCACACGTAATTCACGTCTTGTTCAACAACATACTGATGGATTCTGGTACGTTGTTTACGTACCAAGAAAAAGTAATTGGGGTGATAGATATGCTCGTATTCCATTAGATGTACTTGATGAATTTGGATTAGTATCATCACCAGTAACTGTTATAATTAATGTAGTAACTATCAATATTCCACCATTTGTTAATATAACTAAACAACAAAATTATACTGCATTAACTGGTGAAACATTCCCAATTACAACATTAACATTTGATGATCCTGATTCAATTTTCAATAATGTTTCAATTGTAGTTTCAATTGTATTAGAATCAACAAATGAAATTGCACCATTATCAAATATTAATTTCACATTGACCAATTCAAATCCAAATTGTTTATTAAATTCATACAACGCATCAATGGAATGTATTGGTAATAAAAATGCATTGAATGCATTAATTTCAACTATATCAATTACATCAATAACACCAGGTAATTATAAACTTGTATTGTTTGTTAATGATTTAGGATACAATGCACCACAATCAATTAGATCTTCATCACATTTAACTGCAACTGATAATATACCATTTTCAGTTGTTGAGCCTGAAGTAACAACTAAAGAAAACAATAATAAAACTGTTTTATCAGCTGCAATCGCAGGTGCAGCAGTTGGTGCAGCAATCATTGCAGCAGCGGTTTGGAAATTAGTTAAAAAAGCAGCACCTCCAACTGACGCATTCTTTGGTGAAAATGGTTGGGTTGGTGATGGTGTTAGTCATAATCCATTATACATTCAATCAACAACAGCTGGTACAAATCCATTATACGATACACATTTAAATAGTGTAAATTAAATAATAAACAATAATACAACACAATTCTATTAAATTTACATTGTTTTTTTTATTTATTCAAATGTAGCAGTTACTACTTTTCTTCTTTTTCTTTTTCTCCTTCATCAACATTTATAGCATCAGCAATTGATTGAGTTGACTTTAAAAAAGTGTGATGAAGAGATGATAAGTCAATGATTACTGATGATAACTTTTCAACTTTGGAGCTTAAAAGTTTATATTTGTTTATTTTATCAACTTCGAAAGTTTCTTGCATTTTATTAAAATCAGGAGGGTTATTCATATCCGGCACTTGACTATTATTATTTTCAGCCACCATATGATACTTAAAATAATCTTTTTATTTTTTTTTAAAATGTACCAACCAGGCTATAAATATAATTTTTTAATTATTTTTTTTTGACAGGACACCAGCGCAAGTGTCTAAATATATATTTATTTTAATTATATTATTCTTGTTGGGTTGATGATTTCTGTTTAATTTTTTTGTTTATTTACAAAACAACAACCAAACTAGTTTTTTGAAATTTTAGACTTTTTTGTTTTTTTATTGTTATTTATATATTTTATATATTATATCTATTATACAGGTTTATATTTTTATATTTAGGTTATTTATATTTAGGTGCACCGCTTATAAATTTATTTTTATTTATTAAAATTATAATTTGTAAACAAGTTTGGTATTAAACGTGATGGTAATTATTTGATTGTGTACACATCTGATAATTATTTTTTCAATGACGAAATGATTCAACATAAAAAATTAAAAATAAAAATAAAATTAAAAAAAAAAAAAAAAAAAAAATTTCGATTTTTTCAACGGATTGTGTACATTAAAATTTAAAAATAATTTTTATCCAACAACAAAAAAAAAAAGTAATCAACACTGGAGGATAGATAATAATAAATATTTGTTGTTTTTTTTTGTGGTACAAAAATACAAAATACACGCACACATACACATACACAAATATTTTATATGTTTATATATATAAAAAAACTCACACTCATAAAAAAAATATACACACCACCCACACTATTTTTTTTTAAATAGTCATTAAATTAGCATATACACATATACCCTTTCAAATTTCTTTTCTCTCTTTATTTCTGTGTATCTTGTGTTCTCTCTGTGGTCATTACTCACTCACTCTCATTCACTCCACATACATACATATATATTATTATAATTATACCATTATTATTATTATTTTAAATTCAATAATACTATTAATTATTTATTACTACTTGCAACACACAAATACAAATACAAACAAACACACTATACTATATACTACAAATTAAAGAAAGAAAAAACAAAAAAACAAACAAAAAAACAACCACATTAAAAAAATACAACACATCAAAATTATATATTAGATATAATTTAATTTGCCAAGGTTACCTTAATATATAATTGTACATTTATAATTATTATTTTAAACTTGGCAATAACAAATAATAATGTCAAAAAAACTATTATTTGATCAATTCTTATTAGTTTCTTTAAAAGAAGGTAAGTCACACATATAGACATACAAGTATGATATGATATGATATGATATTAATATTCATTGATTTACACATACAGTTGAAAAAGATGGAGCAAATGGTGGTATTCAACAAACCATTGTACCATATGTTAAAGATATATATCCACCAGATAATATAGATCCAAATGTACCATTATTTTGTTTTCCAGAAGAAATTGATAAATCATATATTCAATATAATGGTAATAAAATAACAGATAATATGTTTACATTTGTATTGACAGATCGTGAAGGTAGACAACAATTTGGATTCACAAAGAGAATACTGACAACAATTCAACCATCTGGTAATAAAATATTGGAATGTTTATGTATTATATCACATCATGCATGGTCAAGTACATTTGGATCAATGTTGGAAATATTGGAAACACGTTATCGTGTATCAATTGATGAAATTCATAATTTCCTTGCTGCCTCACTCCTTTCAGTTATACCTGCTCCAGGTGATTCATTCACTGTTTACATTTATGATAATCCATTCTTAGGTAATGATAAAAAACCTTCATACTTACCTGTATCATATACATTGAAAAGACCTGTTTCAACTGATAAATCTTCATTACATGATGTAAGCATTAGTGTTAATTTATTAATTTGTATATGTGTGTATCACACTATATGTATACTAATATTATATCCAATTCTGTTTACAGGGAACATTACAACCATTAATTGAAACATTAAGTTCACAAAAGATATTATATTTATTTATTTCATTATTATTTGAAAGAAGAGTTATCATTTATTCAGATAATATTACTAGGGTTAGTAAATTTATCAATGCAATTGTATCGTTATTGGATCCATTAGCATGGCAACATATTTTTATACCAATTTTACCAAGATCATTATTGGATTATTGTACAGCACCAATGCCATTCATAATTGGTATTCATTCTTCATTGTTGGCACCAATTAAACGAAAACCATTAAATGAAATTGTATTTGTAGATTTAGATAGAGATCAAGTATTACCATTACCTGAAGATATCGCTATATTCCCAGCAATATTATTACAACCATTAAAACAATGTTTAGAATTTCAAATTTTAGATTTAAAAAGTATGTATATAAATTTCTATTTCTAAGGATATCTCAATCATCATACTAATTGAAATTTGTGCAATACAGAGAATAAACATTATGATAATAAAAATATAGTTGAAACATTCCGAAGATTTTTCGTAACAGTATTGGGTACTTATAGAAGGTTTTTTTTAAAAGATATGGATAAAAAGAAAATGATATTTGATAAAGTTTCATTTATAGATTCACAATTAATTACTCCAACAAAGGTATGTTTAAAATCATTTGATGATTATTATTATTATTATTATTATTATTATTATTATTATTATTATTATTATTATTATTATTATTTATTCATACAATATATAAATACTAATTGATCTGGTATTTTATATACAGTTTTTTAATACATTTTGTTCATCACAAATGTTTGAAAGATTTATTGCGGAACGTGAAGAATATTATTTTAAAGGTATAACACCACCTGGTATATTTGAAAAAGAAGTTGTAATATATGATTTAAAACATCCAGTAACTGCATCTATAAATAACACATTAAGAAATAAAGAAAAGGAAAAAGAAAAGGAAAAAGAAAAAGAGAAATCTGTAAAACAACAACAACAACAATTAAAACAACAAATGAGTACTCAACAACAACATCAACAAACTTTATCAGTATTAAAATCACCGGTTTCAAGTGCAATAAATAGTGTTGGTAGATTTAATGGTAGTGTGGACAGATCGTTTTTGGCTTCTTTAATTGGTATAAATAGTAGTAGTAATAATAATAATAGCAATAATAATAATAATCATAATAATAATAATAATGTTAGTATTAGTGGTAGTGGTGTTAGTAGTAACAGCGCTAGCCTATCTAATAATAGCAGTGGTCAGGTAACAAATAGAATAAATAATAATAATAACTTCAACAATAATAATAGCAATAATATCAGCAACAATAATAATAATTTTAGTAATAATACTAACAATGGACCACCGATAATTTCAATAGCTAGTCCAATAAGTAATAATGGTCCACCTTTAGCATCAGTTTCAATTTCATCAAATACAGTTTCAAATAATAGAAGTAGTTCGGTTTCAAATAATAGCACAGGTAGTAGTTCAGTTTCAAATAGTAGTTTCAACAATAGCAACAGTAATGGTAATATCAACAATAACAATAACAGGTCAAAAACAGTAACAATGGCAGATTTAAAACAACAACAACAACAACAGCAACAAACATCATCACCACATACACATACAAATGTAATAACAGCAGCATTAAGTGTTCAAAAATCAAATTTAGCATCATTAGCAAATGGTATATTAAACGCAGCATCAATTTCAAAGAGTACATCAACATCATTTACAATGGGAAGTCCTTCAGTAAATGATTTAAAACCATCTCCTTTAAAATCATCTGTATCACATCATAAATCATTATCTGATATTGCAAATAGTATAAATCCATTAAATCATTTAAACCATCAACAAATTCAAACTGCATATAGTAATTTAAGTAATAGTAATAACAACAATATCAATAACAACAACTCAACCAATAACAACACTTTATCAGTAAATACATTATCAGTAAATAGTAATAATAATAGTAATAATAATAGTAATAATAATAGTAATAGTAATAGTTTAGAAAAACAACAAAGAATTCAAACTAGTGAATCGTTAACTAAATTACCTTCACTCGTATTAAATGGATTAATTACAAAGAGTAGATCTTCTTCAACTGTTGGTATTGGTAGCGGTAATGGTGGTAATAGTAATAATGGATACAAAACAAATAGACCAATTAGAATATTTATACCAATGAAATCAATTCCATTTACATTGTTACATCAAAAGTTTTCACCAGAGGATAAACATCATTTAATGGTTGAAGATATTTATGAATTTTTATTTCCGCAATCACCAACTGCACCACATAAAATATTAGTTAGTCAATCTGTATCATTTACAAATTCAAATCCACATCATGTTCATATTAGAAAGGAATCATTATCTTCTCCAAATGTACCAATACTAAATAGTTATACAAATTCAAATAGTAAAACATATATACCAACTCATTTAGAATTTGAAGAATTTAAAAAGTCTGCTTCAGTCGATAAAAATTTATTTAAAATACCTGAAACTCCCGCTCAGTTCACTATCCCCCTATCAATTTCAAAAAAATCTGGTTTAAATAATAGTGGTAGTGGTCATAATTTAAATGGTAGTGGTAGTGGTCATAATAATACAAGTTTGAATGGTAGTGGTGGTAATTTAATTAGAGATAAAATATTAATGCCACCACCAGAATCACCACATCCAGTTATAAATAATCAAAATACTACTGGTAGTAATATAATTAATCCACCACATCATCATAGAGGTCATCATAGATCATATTCTACAGTTAATCCAGTTGTTAGAACATCATCAATGTTGGGATTTTCATTTGATCCAAATCAAAATAGTAATGATACTACAAATCATAGTGAATTCCCACATGCAACTCCTTCAAAAGTAATGGAAGTTCAAATTACAAATTTAAAACATTCAACTTCATTACCAAAACAATTATTAATTCCAATTTCACCAATGTTACAAGAAGTTGATGATGCAGTTCAAATTCAAGTACAAGCACCACCGGCTATAATTGTAGTTCAATCAACACCAACACCAATTGCAATTAGTAATAGTACAAGTACAGATGACTTTAATCCATTACCACCACTTTCTTCAACAATTAATTTAAGTGACTCAACATTACCACCACCACCACCTTCATCATCAACAAACAACAATGAAACGCCTTCATCATCAATTGTAAATAATAATAATAACAACAACAACAACAACATTAGTAGTAATAATAATAATAGTGGAAGTAATTTCTTTTCAAGTAATCCATTGGAAACAACAATTCCAGTTTCATCAACATCATCAACAATAGGAGATAGCGGTAGTAAATTCTTTTCAGATGGGTGGCCATTAGGTGAACCAACATTTAATCCACAAGTAAATGTTGTTGAACCAGTTGCATCAAATATTAATTTAATTGCACAATCTGGTGAATTCTTTTCACAGTTTGTATCACCTCAACAACAACCAATACATTCTATAAATAATAGTAATATTAATGCAGCAACATCATCATCATCAAAAAATAATGGTATACCATCATCAATTAATAATATAAATAATAGTAATTGTAGTAGTTTTTCATCATCAACTTCATCTGTACTTCCACCATTGTTAAATAGTTCAGGTATGATACCTGCACCATCTTATCATTCTTCAAACTTTTTCGATCAATCACCTTTATCAACTTCATCATTTAGTGATTTTGGACCACCAACTCCTTCAATGTATCATATGAATTCTTCTTCAAGTAATCCTGGAACTTACTCTAATAACAATAATAATTTAAATTCACTTAATAATCCATTACCACCATTACATAATTCTGGTAATTGTGTAAACAACAACAATAATAATTCAACAACATCAAATAATAATAACAACACAACTAAAACTGTAAACGATAATCTGGACGAATTTGATTTATTTTTATCTTTAAGAAATAAAAGTAAAAATTAATTAAATAAAAATATAATATAAATAATAATAATAATACAAATGATGATTGTTTATTTATCATCTAGTAAAAAGTAATTATTATTTTCATTTTCTTCATCATAAGAAATGATTTCCATATAATTTACATCCTTAAAATCAATTAACAAATTAATTAGTAATAAATTATTTAAATAATATAATAGATTTAGATTTTAAAAATAAAAAAAATATTTTATTTATAAAGATGCAGTTTATTGTTTTTAAATGTTTTATAAACAATCAGCTGCTCATTCTGATTTTACAATAAGAACAGCTGTTATCTATCACATGAAATATTTTGAAAAATATTCAACTATTTATAAAAAGAATAATCATTTAAAAAATAAAACAAACACAATTAATTAAATAAAAATATAATAGTAATAATACATGATGGCGCATTGTTTATTTATTGTCATCCAGTAAAAAGTAATTATTATTTTCACTTTCTTCATCTTTGTCACTATCTTGATTATTGGTGACTGTATTTTCTTCATCATCTTTATCTTGATCTTGTTGATTTGTAATTTTATTTATATCTTGATTAAATTCATTCTCTTCTTCTTCATTATCAACATAATCATTTATACCTGTATAGTCAGTTCTTGCCATTGTTATTAATGTTGATTTTCTTTTATTTCTTGCTTTATTAAAATCATAACCAATATAACTACTACTATTTCTACTTGTACTATTAACACTACAAGTATCATCTGTATCATCATCAATATCATCAGTATTATTTAAAACTGATTTTATATTTTTAAGATTGATTTGATTTGAATGATGTATTATACATTCTCTAACGTCATCGTCAATCCATGCAGATTTATCTCTAATTAATAGTTTGGTAATTTGTTGAAATACTACCGCAATTACAATTAATTCAATTGAGAATGCTGAACCTATACTTGATAATGATGATAATACCAATTGAAAATTTGTTTGAGTTGTTTCCATTAAAACTATATTTGAATAAAAGTAGAATCCATATGATAACATCATATATCCATGATTTTTACCATCCACTTCTTCCATATAACCTTTTTGTGATGGACTAATTGCCCATGATGCTTGATAACTTGTGGTTTCATTACCATACTGATCACTTTTCATTGCTTTAGTAAATCCACTAATTAATTGTTGTGTACTATTTGATAAATAAAATTGACTATTAAACAATACACCAACATTAAAATTTTCATATCCCCATATTGCTATATTAAACTAATAATAGTAGTTGTGAATGTATGTGTTAGTATTTATATATTGTAACCATTGCTGTGAGTAGTGGTGGGAATACATACACTAAGTTGTTCTTTATCTTTTAAATAAATACAGTCATCTAAAAGTATAAACATACCTTTGGTATAGCTTATACAATTACCATAAAAACCAGTTATATTCCAAACATTAGTTAATGAACTAACACCTCTTGCAGCAATGACATCATAAGAATTATTTGAAGGATTATTTATATACATTGTAAAATCTGATAATAAATATTCGTCACAATCAAAATTTAATGCAATTAATGGTAATGCAATTTCATCTTCATACACTAAAGATATTGTTGTACTCCTATTTAATGAATTTGATACCATAAAATATATACATATAACAACAAATCCTAATGATATCAATACTGTTTTTATCATTTTTAATTTAAATTTTAATAAACTAATTTCATCATGTGATGGTAACCCAAATAATCTATTAAAAAATGTTGGTAAATATTGTTGTTGTTGATAATCATTTTGATTATTAAATTGTGGATTACGTGGTGGTTGATTATAATTTGGTTGGTTATAATTTTGCTGATGTGGAAGTATTGGTGGTTGATATTGTTGTTGTGATAATCTATTATAATTGTAATTCATTGTTCTGTACAGTTGTTTTTTTAATTTTGTTTTGTTTGGTTTGTGTTGTAAAAAAGTTTTTTTTGAAAATATCTCTTCAAAGAACCATTTTACTTTAAAAAAAATAAAATTAAAATAAAAATACCAACAATCACTTTTTAAAATATCTTGGACGTAAAAAATTGCGTTGTATTGTTTTTTATCTATCACTCACACAAATCATTATCTATATATGCACACAAATATTCTTTTAAAGAATGGGTAGAATTATAACTAGGTTATTTGATAGATTCTTTAATTCGCCAAAGAATTTTGATGAAGTTTCATTTAAAAAAACAAAAAATTTGATATATCAACTTATATTTCTAGCAGTGCTGTGTTATATATTATTTTTTATTGTTGCAATTAAAGATTCAATGAATCCATTAACTTTTATAACTACAGAACTCGAAGATACTATAGAGGTATGTTATTAGTATTATATTATATATATCACAAACACATAAAATGTGAATATTAACACATATATATATATATGTATAGTGTCCACTTATAAGAGTTAAAACAAGGAATACAATAATTAATAATTTTTCAGTAAATGATTTAAATGTAACACAAGATTTTAATACATTAAATTATGCAAATGAATATTATTGTATGAGAACACAACCAATGAAATACGATTGTTATAATGAAGCAAAAAATGAAATAATAAATTCAGCAATATATACAAATGATACAGTAATTGAAATTGAACCATACAATATAACATTTCAAAATAATTATTTAAATTTAAATTTTCAAAGTTATGTTTCAATGACAAGTGATGGATTTGCACCACCTTTGGGATTCGTATTGTTAATTGGTAGTTATGTATACAGTTTTACAGGTCCAATTAAAATTCAAATTCTATTGAAAAAAGAAAAGTTTATAGATGAATTTGGAATGGAGACAACTAAATTTGTACCAAATGTAATTACTTCATTAATGTCAAGTTTAATGTGTGAAGATTATAATAGTGGTAATTACATTTACAATTGTTCATCAAGTACAATAACACTAATTTATGAAACAAATATAGTTACTACATATAAAGTTGAAACGGCATTACAATTACTATTAAGAATGTTAAAAGACACATTTTCAATTGGTAGAGTTGTAGTTGGTTTAACATCATTGGCAATATCATTTTATGGTAGAAAGTTTTTATTTAAAAGTAAAACTGCATGGTTTGATAATTCAATTCGTGATGTAGTATTATTTCATTTTAATTATCATGAACTTGAACCAGAACAACCAAAACCACCTGTAATTATATCAAAAAAACAAAAATCAAATTCATTTATCTCAAAATTATTTAACCGTAATAAAAGTTCAAACAATCAATCACTTACAAATATGGAACAAGAATTACTAAAAGATTATGATCAAGATGAAGCATTTGAATCAATACCATTGGGTGAGATTGGTGGATCAACAACAAGTGCAAAACCAATTGAAGATGAAGAAACTGAAACTATGGGGTCTAAAAGTAGAATGAAAAGGTTATTACAAAGTATGTCAATTAAAGATAAATACAGCCAAGGTTTATCTAAAATTTCAATTGCTCAATATATTACAACTGGTGCAATTTTATTGGGCATTGCAATATTTATTGGACAAAGAGATTCTTCAAATAGATTGGTCACAACAAACTTTTCAGATAAAGCTGAAATTGAATTACCAAAATTTACATTTTCTTTTGAAAGTGTTAAAAATTCAACATGGTATACATTTTATTCATATGATGAAACATTACCAAATGGTGGTAGTAGAATTTGTGAATTTAATATTTTAACTCATATCATTTCAAATGGTTGTAAAGAAGATATAAATAGTACAGTGGTTTCAAATTTTCCTGGTTTTTCATACACTGGTACAGAAATAACATTGGAGAAAGATCAAGTTTATAGTTTATCAGTAATGAGTGCATATGTATATACAGAAGAAGATGTTTCAAAAGATTCAATGTACATTAAATTCGAATTGAATAATTTAATGTACTATCTAAGACCATTCTCAGATATTACAATTGAATTGACAAAATCAGTTTTTCATCAAAATGATGGATCAGAAGATATAGTTACATATGAACCAAGTATTTTAGCATTACCAACTGAACAAGCTTCAAAAACATCAAATAATATTACACTATATGCAGCAAATACAATTTTAAACATTAAATATTCAAATAACATTGTTAGAGACATTTACATGGAAACAACACAGCAATTAATTTTCAGAAGCGTTATTGATTTCTTTGCATATACCTCACCAGTTCAAACTGTTGTTGGTATACTATTCATTAATATAATTATTAAAATAGTCTACAAACATTCAACTGCCCACTCTGATTTTTCTATAAGAACAGCTGTTATCTATCACATGAAACACTTTGAAAAATATTCAACTATTTATAAAAAGAATAATCATTTAAAAAATAAAACAAACATCAAATAATTAAACTATATAGTTATAAACTTTAAAGTGTATTATCAGGTGCAGTATAGAGTGTACCTTGGTAAGGATAAAAAATTTATGTATTTAAATTAAACCATGTAATTTTTTTAATTCATCAACATTAAAAGATGAATAGGTGTTTGTCCATTCTAATGCATTTGAATTATATTGGAAAATATTATCACGATAAACACCAGCTTTAACAGCATCTAACGGATCCATTGGATTTGGTGTTACTAATAAAGATGAAATTGATTGGAAAACTTTTTGAATTGTTAATGCAGGTGACCAACTATTTTTGAGAATATCCATACAGATGCTACCTTCATTATTAACGTTGCAATGATAAATTTTAGAAAGGAAACGAACTTTTGGTGGTTGAAATGGATAAATGTCGGTAAAGTTTACAGATAAAACGAAATAACCTTTTTCATATGGTGTATCTCTTGGACCACGCATAACAACTTTCCAATTCGTAATATCATTTTCATTTAAGAATAATGAGAATTGATTATTTACATCTTGTTCAATTGATTCTTTAAATGATTTATATTCATTGAATACACGTTTAGCAGAACCACTACAATATTTACTTGCAGCAACTGGACTTGTATCAATTGTTGATTTACATTGAACTGCTGTTGTTTGAGCAGGTTCAACTTTACGTTCAATTGTACGAACGTAGTCACCTTCCAATTTATCAAATGCAGCTTTGTTTGGAATTGAAATTGAAAATGGTTTAAAATTATCACGTGATGATAACAATAGTAATGCTTCACGTTCAAATAATTCAACACCTTCAATTGATGATTCAGCAATGAAACAACTACCACCTGTTGCTTTTGAAAATGCAGATAATCCATTTCTACCTTCTAATCCAATTGGAATTGAATCTAATATGATATTATGTTTTTTTAAATATTGATAAACTGGAAATGGATCAACATTTGAATTATCTTCACCATCAGTCAATAAAAATACTCTTGATATAAGTTTATCCGCTGGTGCTAATTTAATACCATTGGTTGGTTGATTTCTAAATTTAACAATTGTTTCAGCTGCCAATTGAATTGCTTCATATAATCTTGTTTTACATTGATTTGCAACAACTGTACCCAATTCATTTGAAAATGAATCGAAATTTCTTGTAATGTCAAACATTAATTCAACTCTTTCACCAAATGTAACTAAACCAACTGCAACAGGTACTTCAACTGATACTAATTTATCAATGAATGTTTGAAATAATGATTGACTTAATTCAATTCTATTCATCTCTAATTCACCTGGTACTTTTGATCCTTTAAATGAACTTAATTTCATTGAACCAGATAAATCCAATACAATCATATCAATTTGTTTAATTTCTGATTGAATTAAATTATATTTATTAATTTCTTCCAATGTTTCTTTATCAATTGTTACACCATCAATTGTCATTGAATCATCATTACCATTTACATTTAATTTATTTAATAAACCAGTTAATGGATTATTTGTATTGGTATTATTATTATTGTTGTTATTGTTGTTGTTATTGTTGTTACTGTTGTTGTCAATATTTTTACTTTTATTATCAGATGCATTTGTTGTAGCAGTGGTGGAGGTATTGGTAGTTGTCGTAGTATTATTATCATTTGAAGTTTGTTGTTGTTGTTCAGTTGTTAATACTAATTCTGATGAATCTAAAATACATAATTCTTCCAATGTATCATCTAGATATAATTCAGCATTATTATATTCAAGTTTATATTCAACATCAATTGGTAAATTTGCTCTTTTAACAATTTCTTTAATAAATTCACCAACTGTTAATGTTTTTTTAAATGGTACTCCTAATTTTTTATTATTACTTGATGGAATTAAAACTGATAATGGCATTTTATTATTTATTTATTTATTTGTTTGTTTGTATTTTGTAAATTTAATTAATTATTTTTATAGGTTTTAAATTTTTTAAAATTTGAGAAATTTTTAATAAAAACAGATATTTTTTTCAATAGTCACCATTGATTCACCAACATAAAATTTGATTCAGCATGTGGTGTGTAAAAAAAAATTAAATGGGTTGTGTGGTTTACAAAAAAAGATTTTTGTTTATCTGTGACCTGTTGGTAATTTTTATTTTTTATTTTATTTTTATGTAAATGCCAATTATTAAATGATAATTTAACCAATGTTTTATTTTGAATTAATCCTTGTGTAATCAATATACATAAACCTTGAAATTTAAAGAATCCATTCATTGAATAATCAAAGTATGATCATACTTTTGTGAATAAACGTGTTTAATTAATTCACTAAATATAAACGCATTTAGGTTGTGTCATTTTTTTTATGTGATGCTAGATGTAAATATGAAAAAATAAAAAAAAAGTAAAATGCAACAAAATGCAACTTTTTATTTAAAAATATTTTCTAGTTATATTTTCTAGTTAAATTATCATATTTCCATGTTAATTTTAATTTTTTTGAGCTAGTTGACGATTGTAATGAATTTATAATATTTTGTTTTATTTCGTTTACCTTTGGTAAATTAAAATCGTATCTATCAAAATTAAATTTAATGGATAATTGTTCCAATGATGATTTATTTGATGAAAAGAAACTACTGAATATATCAACCAAATCTCTATTGGATTTTAAAAATTCGTTACGGTAAATATATGTAAATTTAAATGATTTAATATTTGGATTTTCATTAAAATGATTTAAATAACTTTGAAATGATTCAAAGTAATATTGTTCATTCAATTCATCAAAATGGTAATAACAAGTTGATATAAATGGTAATTTAATTAATGGTAATAATATATTTGAATCTTTAATATTGAATCCATATAAATCTAAACTTGTTAATTTTGTTGTTGCCGAAATTTTATCTAACAATTCAAATAAACCTAATGGATTATTATATTTGATTTTATGTAAATGCCAATTATTAAATGATAATTTAACCAATGTTGTATTATTAGTTAAACCTTGTGTAATTGAATCAATTAAATCTGAACTGTAATCTGTATTATCGGTAGCTGATGAATCATAATCATCATCATTTGAAATTTTATTATAGTCAATTTCATCCGGACAATAATTTAATGATAATGATTTAATGTATTTGGAACAAAGTATCTTTTTAATGAATTCTGGTCTTGTTGGTTGTTTTTCAAATTCTAATGATTTAATACATTTGTGATTTACTAAATTATTAAATCCATAAATACAAATACCATATGCACCACTATTTTCATCAGCGTATGATACAGTTACTTTTTTAGGTAAATAATTTGAAATAAAATTAAAAGAGAATTGATAATTTAATGAAGTGTTCTTGAAAGCTTGATCACTTTCATCTTCATCATCTGAATCATTTTCTAATATATGAATTTCTTTAAATTCTTCATCATTTGAATAAGGGAGACCATCATCATCAATATCAATACATAGACCCTGAAATTTGAAGAATCCATTCATTGTATAATCAAAGAATGGTGAACCAAATAACTGTGAATATACATGTTTAATTAATGATACCCTTTTCAAATTTGGACAATATTTATTTAAAAATTCTTTTGCTTCAATAAGTAATGATTTAACATTACCATGATCTGAAAAATCATTGATTTCTTCTCTTTTGAATAACTGATCTTTTTGAAGTCTACATTGAATGTATTGAATTGCTTGAAATTGAATAAGTTTTAAATTTAAATTATTACTATCGCTATCACCATTACCAATAATGTATTCTTTTAATGTTGGTATTGATCCTAGTGTTATTTTTAATCTTTTTGATTGAAATGTAATTAAATTTTGAACAATCTTAAACGCTGATTTTGATATTAATGATATTTCCAAACATTCTTTAAATGTTTTTTTATAAATTAATGGTTCTACTATTTCATTAAATATTAATGCATTTAGTTGTGTCATTTTATAATGATGGAAAAAATTACAAAAAGCTTTTAATAAAAAAAAAAAACAAATTTTTATAAAAATCCAAAAACAAACAAAAAAAAAGGCGCTCTTCTGATTCTTTTTTCTTTCTAAAATTAAATTCCAAAAAATAAGAGAATTTATAGAAATATCCAATTATGGCTGTGATTTGTTTTACATGTATATTATATATATTTTTATTTTTATTGTTTTTTATTCTTTTAATCTTTTATTTACACTGAAATATATTATCAATAATTGTTGGTGGCTGTTGTAGTGAGGATTGAATTAACCGAAAAAGATTGAAGCTGCAACTTCAACATTACCTTTAGCTTGAATTAAAAATCTAATTGCTCTATCTCTTGGACAACCAAGTGAAGCAAGAGTAGATATATTTTGTTCAGTTGCATATGGTGATGTAACTTGTGTTGATGGTTGTACTTGTGGTGAATTTACAATTGGTTGTGTTGGTTGTGGTTGAACTTGTGGTGGTGATGATTGTTGTGGTTGTGGTGCAATTGCAATTGTTGGTGATCTTACATTGTTATTGACAGATGCGGTATTATTATTGTTATTACTTGGTGATGTTACATTTGTGGTAGTATTAGCTGTAGTTGGTGATGTTGTTGTAGTGGTAGTAGTACTTGCTGCTGGTTGTTTAATACTATTTTCAGTAGCTTTTTTGGTATCTTCTTCCATTTCTTCATCATCTTTTTCTTCTTTATTTAAAATTTCTTTTAAATCTTTTTCATGGAGAAACTCTATTTCCTCACTTGCAATCAACAATTTACCAGAACCTAAATTTAAAATTACCTGATGTCTTTTCAACATATCTAAACCAAGAATGAAATCAACATCTTGATTTTGAAGAATTGATAATGAAACTGAAAACAATGATTTACCAAGTTTTAAATCTGTATTATGAACTCTACCTATAATCTTTGATGTACCAACACCTTTTGCGATACCTTGAAATCTTTTATCAATAATTCTAGCCAATCCACATTTTTCAGCACACTATTATAATGGTAGAATATGAGAAATATAAAAGTATATATTAGTATGTTGTTATTATTATATATTATACATATATATACTTCTTGCTACATACTCTTTCAGACATAATTGATTGTTGAGCACCAGTATCAACAAATGCTTTTAATGGATAACCATTGATTGAACATTCAATGTACAACATATAAACTGAAGCAAATACTTCTGGTGTATGTTCCATAGCGTGTTGCATATTTTGTTCAATGTTTTGTTTTTGAATTTGTTCGTACAATGCTTTTTGATATTCTTCCCCATATGGATCTTTAATTGCCAATTCTTGAACTCTACGTTGTTGTTTAACTTGTTCTACAAATTGGGACAATGTTCTCATATCTTTTTCTAAAATTGCATTTGCAAGTGGTGGATTTGCCTGTTAAAACATCATGGTGTATTAATATTACAAAATACAAATGTATAACTAAATTAATAACTATCAAATGCTTACAGAAATTATATGAGATAAATCTTCAGGATTATTTGAAAAATGATCAATTAAATCTTGTGGTGAAGTGAATGGATCTTTTTGTGGTTGTGGTTGATTAAATGCAAATCCTTGTTGTGGTTGTTGTTGTTGTGGTTGTCTTTGTGGTTGTTGTTGTGGGGGTGGTCTTGAAAATACATTTTTAGTCATCAATACTAAATCACCATGTTTAATTACATAATCTGATAATTTCTTTTCATTTTCTAATATTTTACCATCAAAAGTCAATACTTGATCTTTAATTAAAATTGTAGTCTGTAAATGTAGCTGTGTTAGTATTATAAAAAAATAATTATTATAATTGTAACATAAGCACCAACAACATACTTCAAATTCAATAACACGTTTTAATTGTTCTACAAGTTGATCTAACTGTACTGGTACTTGAATGAAATTTTCATTTTCAATTGATACTGTTAATTCTGCCATTTAAAAAAATATATATATTTGTGATGTGTGTTTGTGTGTGTGTTTGTGTGTGTGTTTTAAAATTAAAATGTTGTAAAAAAAAAAAAATTTTAATTTAGAAAAATTAAAAAAAAAAAAAAAAAATTAAATAAAAATTAAATATTTTTAATTCTCTGAAAAAAATGTGAAACTTCACCAAAATTGTCGCACTAATCAAATCTAGATCATTAGTCAACTTTGACCTTTAAAGAAAAAGAATGACTTTTTAAATTTATTCAAAGTGAATAAATGTATATTGAATATTAAATATACAAATAAGTATAACAATATATACAAATTATTAGACTGATCGTTTTTTTTATTTTTTTTTTATTTTTTTTTCATTTTTTTAAATTTAAAAAAATTGACAACCAATTTTTATTTTTTTTTTTGTTCATTTTCGTGATCAATCAATTCAATATACATATAATTATTTAAATAATTAATAAAATGTTTAGACAAATTATTAAAAGTTCAAGTAAAGTTGGATTAGTTAGAAACTATACAACTGTTGGTAAAGATATTAAATTTGGAGCAGAATGTCGTGCATTAATGTTACGTGGTGTAGATCAATTAGCAGATGCAGTCGAAGTTACATTGGGACCAAAAGGTAGAAACGTAATTTTAGATCAACCATTTGGACAACCAAAAATTACAAAAGATGGTGTTACAGTTGCCAAACATATCGATTTTGAAAATCGTCATATCAATTTAGGTGCACAATTAATTAAATCTGTTGCATCATCAACCAATGATAAATCAGGTGATGGTACAACAACAGCAACAGTACTTACAAGAGCAATTTACGCAGAAGGTTGTAAAGCAGTTGCCGCAGGTATGAATCCAATGGATTTATGGAGAGGTGTAAATCACGCAGTCGAAATTGTTGTTAAAGAACTTAAAAATTTATCACGTCCAATCTCATCAACTGAAGAAATTTCTCAAGTTGCTACAATCTCTGCAAATGGTGATAAAGTAATTGGTAACCTCATTGCAAGTGCAATGGAAAAAATTGGTATTGAAGGTGTTATCACTGTTCAAGATGGTAAAACTTTAAAAGATGAATTAGAAATTATTGAAGGTATGAAATTCTCTCAAGGTTTCGTTTCGCGTTATTTCATTACTGATGCAAAAGAACAAAAATGTGTAAGTATACATACATCATTATCATCACAATAATCATGATCAAACCAAACTAACACTTTTATGTAGGACTTTGATGATCCATTAATTTTAGTTTATGATGGTAAAATTACAAATGTTCAACAATTAGTACCAATTTTAGAAGCAGCACATTCAAAACATCGTAAATTATTATTAATTTGTGAAAATTATGAATCTGAAGCATTGACAGCATTGATTTTCAATAAGATTAGAGGATTACAAGTATGTGCAGTTAAAGCACCAGGATTTGGTGATATGAGAAGAGTTGCAATGCAAGATATTGCTGTTATTACAGGATCACAATTGATTAGTGAAGAATTGGGAACAAGATTAGAAGATGTTGATATTGGTATGTTGGGTTCAGCTAAAAAGATTACAGTTACAGCAACAGATACTATCATTTTAGATGGTGCAGGTGAAAAAGCAGCAATTCAAGAACGTGTTGAATTAATTCGTGAATCAGTTTCACGTGCAACTTCTGAATATGATAGAAAATCATTGGAAGAACGTTTAGCAAAAATGTCTGGTGGCGTTGCTGTATTACGTGTTGGTGGTGTATCTGAAGTTGAAGTTGGTGAAAAGAAAGATCGTATTGTTGATGCATTGAACGCAACTAGAGCAGCAGTTGAAGAAGGTATGGTTCCAGGTGGTGGTACTGCATTACTCTATGCAACATTGGCACTTAAAAAAATTAAAATGGATAATTTCGATCAAACTATTGGTGTTAAAATAGTTAGAGATGCACTCTTAATCCCATGTAAAACCATTGCAAATAATGCTGGTGTCGAAGGTTCTGTTGTCATTGGTCGTCTCCTTGCTAAACGTGATTTTGAATATGGTTACAACGCTCAAAAAGGTATTTATGAAAATATGATTCAAGCTGGTATCATTGATCCAACTAAAGTTGTACGTACTGCTTTAGTTGACGCTGCTTCCGTCGCTTCTTTAATGACTACAACTGAAGCTATGGTTGTTGAAGTTAGAAGACCTGAACAAACTATGAAACAACCAGAATATTAAAAAGATAAAAAATTAATCCCTCTCGAAAAAAAAATAAATAAAAAAAATAATTTAAAAATCTAATTAGATCTCTCTTTTATTAAATATATTATCTTTTTAAAGATTAGCATTCTAGAAGATATTGTTTGATATTTATAATTTTCGATTGAGATATCTTTTTTTTTTTTAAAGTTTTTTTAGTTTTTTTATAGTTTTACAGTTTTATAGCTTAGGAGATAACACTAACATAAACACACAATGAAATTTATATTATTTGTATTGGTTATTACAATTATAAATGTTTGTTTTGGTGATTACATTTATATGAAACCTTTTTCAGGTAATAGTCAATGTACAGGTGGTGTAGAAGAAGGAGTTGGATATATATTTAATGTTGGTGATCAAGGTAGTGGTTGTATTCAATTATCAAATGTTACAGATAGAGTTAGTTTAAAAGTCAACATATTTGGTGAAATTGGATCATTCATATTTTATAGTGATTCAAGTTGTACAACATCAACATTTAGTGATGCATTTAAACATAATCAATGTTACTCATTACCATCAATTTTAAATTTTAATAATGATTCAAATACAGAACAATACTTTCAAATTAGTTTTATTGATGATGTAGGTGCATTAGAACCTATAATTGGCCAAGTATATGGATTAAAGAAATTTCAATCTCAATTTCAATCAACTTGTTCAAATATAAATTTTGAATATCTTCAATTTGTAACAAATAATTATACATTCACTTCAGCATCCTCATCCTCCTCTTCTTCATCCTCAACTACAACATTATTTTGTCATGATGAAGTTAAATTACCAACATCTAAACAATGCAGTGATAACCAATGTACTATTGAATCATTATCATTACCTTGTGCAAATATAAATAATTATAATTTAATGCAAACTTGTTAATCCGATAAAAATAAAATGTATAAATAAAAAGAGATATGATATTTTAGTGGGGAACAGATGACAAGGTTTTCTACTATTTTTAATTGCTGTAAGGTCATCTTTTCACTTTATTGTTTACACATTTGTTCATTTAATTCAATTGACTTTATATTAAACTGAATAGTTGTATTCTTAGGTTATTGTGGGAGGTATATTCAAGTTGATTTAATGATATCATTCTTTGAATAAATTATTTGATCATATATTTTTTTTGGGAAAATGATTGGAAAATTCAATTGAACCACAAATTAAAATTACAAATTTAATTTGATCTTTTATATTGCCAAAAACTAATTGAAATAATATGTAAAGAATGAAGATGACCTTACAGCAATAAATGATTATATTACCCCAAAAAAAACCATAAAAAACAAAAAAAAAAAACAAACCCTGTCATCTGTAATCACTTTTTAAAAATCATTTATTTTAAAATTATAGAGTGATTTGCATGATTTTCAAATTGAACTTTTGAAATTGTAATAAGAATTCTGTAATTTCAATATTAAGATACCCAATGAAATAAATACTAACTGTTGTTGTGAGTAAGTAAGTTTGAAAATATTAATTTTTATTTGAATATTATTATTATTTTTTGTTGTTACTTTTTTGAATAAATATTTGATTATGATTTAATTAAAGGCATTCCAATATTAATATTTTTTCTTTTTGAATTGCAACTTTTAAAATATGATTTAAAATGAATGTTGTAATTAACAAAATATTATTTATTGGACCCCATTGAGGCTTGGCTGAAAATATTTTATTTATACACCAAACAAATTTAATTTAATATTTTACTGTTTTTTTTTTGTTTTTTATCACTTTTCAACATAGGTCTTTAATTTTTATTAATTTAATATTCTTTTCTTTAATGTGAGTTAATAAATCATAAGATAATAAAGAATTCAATAATGGACGAACTACCAATGTTTCAAGACTTGATGGTAGCATATCAATTGATAATGGGTGTGAATATGAAAAACCAAATTCTAAATATGTAATTGATGATGGTAATGATCCAACTATAATTGGTTGACTATAAAATGTAAATACTAATTTCTTTAAATTACAAGGAAGGAAACCAATTTCAATTTGATTATCATTGAATCCAGTTTGTGAAAAATGTAAATTTATAATTGATGAATGTAGTGCTCCTAATTCAATACCATGATTATAATCTGAACCAAATGTTAAATCAGTTACCGATGTTGGGATAACACCCTTTACAACATCTTGATTAAATGAATTTGTGAAATGTAATGTTTTAACTGTATCTGGTATAAATCCTGGAAATATTGGATGATCTTCAGTTGATATTCTGCCAATACTTAAATTTGTAATTGACGATGGGAAGAAACCAGTTTTTAATTCACCAACTTTCAATCTTTGATTATTTTGCACGTAATTATCATCCAATGGATTTGGACTATAATCTAATTCTGTTAAACTATCAGGTAATGCGCCATGTAATATAGGTGAATTACTTGAATATAATTTAAATGATAATAATGAATTTGGTAGTATACCCTCTGAAAATTCAGCAGTATCTAAATTACCATAAATATCCAATGTTGTTAAATTACGTCCTAATGAACCTGGTAAAATTGATAAACCTCTAACTGAAATAACTAATTTTAAACATGAGTCTGGTATTGCACCAACTGGTATAGTTAATCCTTTTTCCATACATAGAATATTAAGTTTTTTAACCAATGATGGGACAACACCAATTTCCAATACTGAATTTGCCGGTGTTGAAATATCCAAATCAGTAACAGTATCAGGTATAACACCTGTTGATAATGAATCAACTGTATAACTACTCAATTTCAGTATTTCCAACCCATTTGGTAAATCACCAATTTCTAATTTACTACCACCATTATTCCAACCGAAATCCAAAACCAACTTTTTCAATTTTAATTGTTTTGGAAATGTATTATTTGTAATTCTACCATTAAATCCCTGCACAAATGATACTGATTCAATATGGTCTTTTATTGAATTAAATACATTTACACCATTATCTAAATCAATTTGATCAAGAAATACATTTTCCAAACATTTAACTGATTTTGGTATATTGTTAAATTTCCCTGATATTCTATTATTATATCTATATACTATTGTTCTAAGTACACCGTTTTCGGGTAAATCACCATTTCTAAATTCTTTATATTTGCCTGTACATTCTAATTTTTCAACATAACCCAAAATTAATTTATTTTTACTTTCTTTTAATTCATCCAACTTTTTAATTGCCAATATTCTATTCTCTTTCATTAACCTGATATGATTAAATATTTCATTATTTAAATAAATATTCTTCCATATCCTAAAGAATAAAATTGAATTATCTATTTCATTATTCATTTTTTGGTTGAAAAGAATTAATTAAATGAGTTTTGACAAAAAAAAAAAAAACTTTTTTTTTATTTTTCGTTTTTTCTAACTTTTTTTTTGAATTTTTTCAGATTGTGTAAATTTAATCATGATAAAAAGTCAATCAATTTTTAAAAATACACAAAAACAAATATATTTATTAAATGTTATAAAAAGAAATTATTGTGGTAGAAGTGGTACTATGGCTACAACATTTAATAAAGATCAAAAATGGTTTGATTTAAATTCAAGATCACCATATTTATTATTACAAACATGTTTTAAAACATTATTTGAAAAAACATTGACAGATCTGGAAATGAAACAAATATTTCAAGATGAAAAAACAAAATTTCAACCAAACTTTTCACAAGTACCTTCAAAAAAAATATTTACATATGATTATTCATTAAACAATTTAATTGTAGCATCAATGTTATTAGAGAAACAGAAACAACAACAAGTAAAAGAGCAGTCAAAAGATAAATCAGAATTATCATTAGGTTTAAAATTAATTAAAACATTTGAAGAGAATACTTCAAGTATACCATACTCTGAAATGATTGAAAAGATGGAATTGGGTGGTAAAGGACATTTAAATGTTAGAGTATCAGAGAAATATTTATCGGATATATTAAAATTATGGGTAACTGGTAAAGAAGAACAAGGGAATGATTTATTTAGAATTCAAGATATTAGTGGGTTGATCAACAATTTAGATGATAGATTATTACCAATTAAAAATAAGAATGTACTAGTTGATTTCGCATCACCAAATATGTCAAAAGAATTACATGTTGGTCATTTAAGATCAATTGCATTGGGTGAATCAATTTGTAGAATATTAGAATATTGTGGTCATCGGGTTGAAAGAATTAGTCATGCTGGTGATTTTGGTACACCTATGGGTATAGTAATTGCACATTCATTGGATGTTAAAGCACCATTTTTAAATCATATATGGGGTGGTGAGAAAGTGATACCAACACCAAAAGAATTATCTGAAATTTATACAGCTGCAAAGAATAGAACAAAAACAGATGGAGAATTCAATAAAAAGACATTACTCACTGCAGCAGAATTACAAAAAGGACCACCAAATAGTGATGGTACAGGTAGTGATCCAATCATTTATCAATCATGGCAAGCATTATGCGAATCAAGTCGTATTGGATTTAATCAAGTTTTCTCAATGATGAATATAAATGTAAATGAACGTGGTGAATCGTTTTACAGGGACATGTTACCTGGTGTAATTAATGATTTAACAGAAATGGGTTTTGTAACTGTATCTGATGATGGTAGAAAATGTGTATTTTTAGATCAAACAAAATCAAAGGAAGATCAAGTACCTGTTATAATTCAAAAATCAGATGGCGCTTATTTATATGCAACAACTGATATTGCAGCAGTTAAACATCGTGTTCAACAAGGTAAAGAATGGATAATTGTTATTACAGATGATTCACAAAGTGATCATTTTCAACAAGTTTTTAAAATTGCCGAAAATGCAAATTGGTTAAATAGAAATGTTACACGTGTTGATCATTTATCATTTGGTGTTGTACGTGGTTCAAATGGTGTTAAATTATCGTCACGTGATGGTACACCAATTGCCTTAATTGACCTACTTCACGAATCAATTGAACGTTCTAAAGCTGCAACTAACCTTACAAAATCATTTACACGTTCAGAAAAAGTTGATCAAGATCAAAATGCATATGATTTAGAAGTTAATCGTTTACAAACATTTGGTGAAATTGACCAATCATCCACAAACTCCAATCAACTCGTTGATAATTTACATTTTCAAAAAATTGGTATTGGTGCATTAAAATATTTTGATCTCACCCATCGTAATAATCCATACATTTTTTCATACGACAGTATACTTTCATTTAAAGGTAATACAAGTATTTATATACTCTATTGTTACACACGTATTTCAACATTATTAAAAAGAGTTGATTTTATAAATTTAAATTTAAATCCAGAGTATGTACACAAAAAAAAAATTTATTTTTCATAAATTTGATCAAATCCACTAACACCACACTTTCTATCTCTAGTTTAATTGAATTTAAAGATTTTACAGATAAAGAAAGAAATTTAATATTTTTAATGTCCAGATTTAGTGATGTTTTAAAAAATACAGAACAAACATTAAAACCTGGTATTATATGCGACTACCTTTGGGACATTTCTAATAGTTTTCATCAATTTTATGAAACTGAAAAAATTATAGGTAACCAAAGACAAGATATTAAATTATTAATTTGTTTAGCAACTCAAAGAATATTATCAACTGGTTTAAATTTATTAGGTGTTGATACTGTTGAAAGATTATAAAATAAATAAAATAATTATACAAATACACAACAAACACAACGTTATATATACAGCAAAAAAAAAGAAATTCATCACTCATATAATCGGATGTTTTTTTATTCATATAATTTGGCGTGTGATCTTTTTAAAAATTTTTTTAATTTTTTTTTTTTTTTTTTTTTTTTAATTTTTTTTTTTGTGATTTTTATTTACCATATTATTTTTTCACTATAGTGTGCGTGTGTGTAATTTAATAGATAGTAATAATAATTTGTAATATATATATTTAATATTTTTCCTTTTCATTCAACAAAATAATAAATAATAAATAGTAAAATAATAAAATAAAACAACAATTGTAATAATATAAAAATAAAATAAAAAAATAGTAATAAAATGTCAATTGATCCAAAACAATCAAAGATAGCAGATGTTTATGAAAGATGTGATGTTTTAGAATCATTTCCATTTCGTGATGATCAATCAGAAATTGAAGAACAATCACCAAGTATTGGATACGATGCATATGATAGATCATTGAATTTCACAGATAGAGGTGCCTATGAAACCCAATGGTCAGAAGAAACAATTGGTATGGAAAAGATGGAAGAAGTTTTAAAATTGGGAGATTCATTCATTAATATGGTATACACATATCGTTCATGTTCAAAAGCGTTACCAACTGTTAAAACTGCAGATCAACTTAATAAAACTCAAATTTATGAAGGTACATTTGAAGTTTTGGAACCTGAAATCAAAAAATTAAAAGATTTTATGTATTTCCAAAAAGATACAATCAAATTATTTTGTGATCACATTAAAAAGCTTGCTGCTTCATACGATAAAAAAAAAGAAACAATCATTGCCTCTGAATCATTTATAAATTATCTTGTTCGTATCTTGGATCTTTTAGCAATTCTCGATGCATTAAAAAATATGAAAGCATGTTTAAATAATGATTTTTCATTCTTTAAAAGGTAATTATTAAACAATACTAATATACTCACATACTCGCATATATGATGATACTAATATCTCTGTATTAAATGAATTACAGGGCAACTGGATTTTTACGTAAACAAATGTCAGGTACAGAAGATCAAACACAAGAAAATCATACATTATATTTATTTTTAGCAAATCAAAATTCAATTACATCATCATTGAAATTGGAATTACATAATATTGACAAGTTTGATGATGTATTACCAATTATAGTTAATCAATGTGCAGATTATTTAGAACAAGATAAATTTATATTACCAAGTGAAAAACATTGTCTATTACGTGTTATGCCATTTGTATTGTTTTTAATCGATGAAAATGACTCTAAACACAATATCAACAAGAATAAAAATTTAAATATTTCACGTTATGCCAAGATATTCAAAAAGAATCCAGTTGTACCATTGTATGGTGATATGCAAATCACTTTGGAATCATTGGTAAAGAGAAGTCCACATTTTGATGAAAAAGCATGGGGTACTTCAACATTGGATTCAAAGAGTGCATTAGACTATGAAATTATTCATGTTCTTGATAACACTCGTACATTGTACAATGAATATATGGCTAGATTTGCAAATATGATAAATGAAATTCGTGCTGCTAAAGAACGTGGTCCAAAAGAACCATTGCCAGTAAGTGAATCTGATATTCAATCAATTACATTGATGGGTTTACGTATACTTTCCGATTGGACATCACGTGTATTACAACAATCTGCATGGAAATATTCAAAACCAAATAATGATCCAAATATTTCTGCCACTTTTGATTATGAACGTGTAGTTAAATTCAATTATACCAAAGAGGAACGTACTGCTCTTGTTCAATTTATTGCAATGATTAAATCATTGGCATCCCTCATGATCAAGAGTGAAACATTACTTCAACCAATTCTTCGTAAAACCATTCATTCTGAACTCCAAGAATTTATTCAAATTAATTTACGTGAAACCATTAAATCATTTAATAAAAATAATCCAAAGAAAAAGGATAATATCAAATTGGAAATGAATCAATTGAAATCCATTGCCGTTGATTGGTCAACTGGTGTTGAACCTGTTGAAGCTGTACCAAGCAAAAAGAGTTCAAGTAAGGAAGTTGAAGAGAAAGTAGTTATTCCATCACGTGCAGTACCACCATCACCAACTCAATTGGAATTGATTTTGACATTGGTATCATCATTGATGGACAAGAAAAAGGATTTCTCATCAACTCAATACGCTGAATTTGAAGCATTTAGAGAAAAGGCATTCTTTTATCGTTATTTGCTTTCACTTTCAAGTTCAATCATTTCAATTACAGATTTGGCTGATCTTTGGTACAGAGAATTCTATTTGGAATTGAATAATCGTGTACAATTTCCAATTGAAACTTCATTACCATGGATTCTCACTGATCATATTTTGGAAAGTGATGATCCATCATTGATTGAACATTTATTCTATCCATTGGGTCTTTACAATGATACTGCTCATCGTGCACTTCAATCTTTGAATCAACGTTTTCTCTATGATGAAATTGAAGCTGAATTGAATTTATGTTTTGATCAATTGCTCTATAAATTGTCTGGTAAAGTTTACACTCATTTTAAAACTCAAGCATCTTCAATTCTCTTGGATAAACCATATAAAACTCAATTGGAATTGGCTCATTTCAATGGTAAATTACATACTCCAAAATCACGTTTTGATGTACTTCTTCGTCAAAAACATATCACCTTGCTTGGCCGTTCATTAGATCTCTGTGGTATGTTGGCTCAAAGACAAAACAATGTTATTCGTCAAAATTTAGATTATGCAATTTCAAGATTTGAAGGTAGTGATCTCACTTCAATTGTTGAATTGGAAACTCAAATTACAAATATCAAACTCACTCACAAACTTCTCAGTGAATACTTTGATATTGATCCATTTGAATCGATTTTCAATGAAATCAATGAATCAACATCTTTGGTCTCATATCATGGTCGTATAGTACTCCATATCATTTTTGAATTGGTTGCAGATTTTGCACCAAATTACACTTTCAATTCAATTACTCAACGTTTCATTAAAGCACCATATCTTTTCACTGAAGAATTAAAACGTGATGCGCTTCCAAAAACAAATCCAGTATTCCTTTTTGGTAATAAATATTTGAATGCCGCTTACGCAAATTCCATTGAACTCTACAAAAATTTCATTGGTGTACCACACATCCAATCTGTGTTACGTATTGTTGGTAAAAAGAATCTTCCATTGATTGTTGGTGAAGTATTAAGAAACATTGAAATCAAGATTACAAATGTACTCTCACCATACGTATCTGAATTACTTCAAGGTATGCCAGCATCTACCAAATTACCAATTTATGATTATGGTACAGAAGGTGGTTATGGTTATTTCCAATTGAAATTGAAAGATATTTACATTTATCCAGATTTACGTCCAGAAGTATTACAAACATTTAGAGAATTGGGTAACAGTTTGGTATTTATGAATTTATTGGATCAAGTTATCACCCAAACTGATTCATATAATTTTGCAAAAGCTGCACCATTCCTTGGTATCACTCCAGAAACATGGAAAGATTTGGAACCATCAACTGAAGATCCAACAATTCAATCACCATTGTATTCACAATTACAAAAATTAGCCCAACTACTTGAATCAAGACCAGAAGTTGCAAAATCATCACAAACTCTTATTGATATGGTTGCAAATGCATGGCGTGCTGATAAATTTTATCGTCCGTCCGATAAAAACTTTTCACTCTTTAAATCAGTGTTACAAAGATTTTCATCCATTTTGAATATTGTTCGTCATGATTGGTCAGGTGCACCACCAGATAATGGTGTAATTTGTGTTGATTCATCAACTGAATTCTATCGTCTTTGGAGTGCATTGCAATTTGTAATTTGTTGGCCATTATCCAATGAAAATGATAAATCATTCCATGAATTGTTTGGTGATGGTTTAATGTGGGCTGGTTGTTCATTAATCCATTTCCTTGGTCAACAATATAGATTTGAATTATTTGATTTCTGTTATCACATTTTAAATGTTGAAGAAGCTGCTGCAGTACGTTCTGATAAACCAGCACTTAAAAATTTCTTTAAAAATGCTCAACTCATTAAAGATATAAATAATCAAATTTTCAGTATCCTTGGTACATATTGTCCACCACCAAATTCTTCAAATATGATTTTATCACCACCTGCAACTGAACAAGCTGAACAATTTATTGTTACAACTACAGTTGAAGAATCTTCATTACAACAACAAGCACAGCAACAACAAGCACAAATGAATGGAAATGGTAGTGGCAGTAGTTTATCATTATCAAATTCAGCTCCACCACCACCTCAACCATCAAATTTACCACCTCCACCACCACCAATGGATTATGAATTCAATTCAATTGATGATTTTGGTCCACCTCCACCACCTCCACCAATGTAAAAAGAATCCCCCTTTTCTTTTTCATAATATCAAAATATAATATCTAAATCAACAAACAACAACAAATAAATAAAACAAAACAATTGTAATACATCACAAATAATTAAATAAAAATACATATATAAATAATAATGATTAAATAAAAAATAAATTAATTAAATTAAAATCATCATTTTGTAGCACAAAAAGAAATGGATCAAAGATGATTAGTTTATTATATTATTAATTAATAATATAAAAGGATGATAAGACTAATTTATTTATTAGATTTATTCTGTTTTAATTTTTTTATTTGATATACTGAGTTCTTCATCTGAATCTGTTGAAACTTTTTGTTTAAATTCCAATGTAAAATCACCTGATTCAGTAATGGTATACATTTCATTTATACGAAAATGGGTTTTAATTGTGTTTAATATTTCTTTTTTTGTTTTTTTATCATTTAAACAATCACCACATCTTTTACCTCTCTTGGTGGTTACACATAAACTATCTTTACGATAATGAGGAACTACTTGAATAGTGAATTCAGTTGGTAAATTAAAAGAACCTTCAATACATACTTCAGCATTTGTAAAATTTTTACCAGATACTTTTAACTCCCATTTTGGAACACTTTCTTCCAATTTATGGATATTCAATTCTTTATCTTGGTCAACACTATACAATGTACCAAATAATTTACCTGGAGGGGCAAGTAAATATAGATGACTATGTTCATATTTGAATTTTCTCTCTCCCAAATTATAACACTTGCCATAGTTAACATCTGATGCTGTAAATTTGAAAGAAACTGATCCATATCTGTTTTCTAGAACAACAGATCTTTCATCGTCATTTAATTGTGGTACGTAAGAATCAATTAAATGTCCAACACCAAAGTAAACATACCTACCAAGATAACCTTCGGATCTTTGTTCATTTGCAATAATTATCTTTTTTGTCAATATTTTAATTGCATTTTCTAAAGATGTTTGATGTATTAAAACTGTTTTTTCTTTTAGCTCTATGGTTTGTTTACCTGTACATGTTCTTGATAATGGGATTAAAGAGTGAGTGTGTATACTTTTACCGGGTTTAGAAATACAAGTACAATAAACGAAATCTTTTGCAAAGTCTCTTCCCATCCATTGTCTTGCTAATTTCAAATTTTCATATTGAGATATTCCTAAATAATATTCTAGTTTAAAAAGGATTTCGACCAATTTGTGTCTGCATACTGTTGTTTGACCATTATTCACAAAATTGATAGTTTGTTTTTCAATATCTTTCAAAATGTGTTTCTTAAACTTTAAATTTTTGATAATTCCAAAATATTCCATTATTTTTTTGTAAAAATCTGGTATAATTTTATTACAAGATGCAAAGTCTTCAATTGGTTTTAAATTCATTAAATACTTCTTAATTTCAAAATCTATAATTTATCAATTAATTAGTTAATTTGGGTATTTTTAAGTTGGTATGTTCTTTTACATACCTTTAACTAATTGAGTAAGATCTTCAACATCTTTGGAAAGAGGAGCTTGAATTATTGTTTGTGTTTGTGCTTGAGGTTGTATTTGTGGTACAGCACCTTGAACATTTGAACTTATCATGGTGATTATGTTTGTTTTTGAAGAAATAGAAATTAGAGGGCAAACGGAAGGAAAGGGATAGGAACAATAGTTAAAAGTTAATAATAACGATATTGTTTTGGTATTTGTTTTATTATCACAATTATTATTGTATTTGTTTTTTTTTTTTGTTATAACAATTATTATGTATCTGTAGATATGATCAGAATTTTTGTGAGATCAAAAAAAAATATTTTGCAAAAAAAACTCATTTTAAATGAAAAAAATTTCCAAATTCTAAAAATTTTGGGAAATAAAAATAAAATTAAATTGGGATTAATTGGATCAAAAAATTTTTTTTTTTTTTCAAAAATAATATAAACGCGCAAAACATCTGATCATCGGTTACAGTAACAGTAACAGTAACAGTAACAGTAACAATAACAGTAATAATAACACATACAGTATTTTAATCCATCTAATATTTACTTTATCATAATATCAAAATATATTATCATCTAAATCAACAACAAATAAATAATAATACTAAAAACAAAACAATTGTAATACACCACACAAATAATTAAATAAAAATACATATATTATTAAATAAAAAATAAATTAATTAAATTTAAATCATCATTTTATTATTAATAAAAAGGATCAGAATAACATTTAGTTTTAATATTTGGGAATTTTAATTTGAATTGATGTTCATATGTTCTAGTTGGAAATCCAAAAGATGAATTATAATTTCTAGAAAGTTTTATACATTCTAAATCTGTTGGAAAACATTCAAATGGAAGTTGGTATTACAGTTCACCAAGGAATAAATTTTTAACAGTGTTTGGAATTAAACCAATTTTAATTTGATGACTATACTTTATAAAACTAAAACTTGTTATATTGTTTGGAATTGATTCTTCAATTATTGGTAAGTGTGATTCATCAATTGATAATGATGTTAATGATACTGATAGTATATCAACTTCATAATTGTTTCCCAGCCCATTAAATAGTTTATTTGTAAGGTTCACATACGTCACCAATAAGTATATTTAACCTTCCTAAAGTACTGTGAAGAGGAAAACTGAAAAATTGATCACAGTTAATTTTAAATTTATAACCCCACTGCCAAATTCATCTGTTTTTGGAAAATAAGAGGGATCTTTAAAACTAAATAAATTTACAGGCATTATAGTATCCTTTTAAAAGAGTTAAATGGTCAACAATGCTTGATTCTTGTGATTATACCCATCTTGAAAAAATAAATATTTAATTGTTTCTTTTGGGATTATATATTCCATCTCTTTGTATCGTAAAAAAACAACAAAATAGAATGAATTTAATTAGAGGTATTAATTTTATAATAAAGAAGCAATTAGGTAATTTTTAGTAAATGAAATATTCACAGAGAATGATGTAGTTTTAATTGATGTCATTAGAACAATTAGAGTATGGGTTGCAAATGGACTGCCAAATGTAATTGATCCAGCAGCAATAACTTTATTAGAAGATGACCATCCTTGTAAAATTGAATGGCCTACATATAGTTATGACAGTGGCGGTGGTAATGAAAGAGTCTTAAATCTATTAAAATTTTATAAAGGTACATATTTAGATGGATAATAAGAAATTGTACAACCAAAAAATGAAACCCCAATGGATGTTTATTACAACGAACTACTAAGAGTAATGCAGTTGTTCAAGTAATCAAAGATACAGCCAATGGTGTTAAAATAGTTGGAAAATCTATTTGGATAAACATGAATCTCTAGAAGTTTTAAACATTAATTTATATATAACAATTGTTATGCAGATAGTTTTATAAAAAATAAAACAAAAAATAAAAACTTTTTGAAAAAAAAAATTAAAAAAAGAATAAGCGTATTTTGGTTAATTCAATAGATAACATGAATTTAAAACTATATTTAATTATGTGTATTTGAAAGTGAATTAAAAGACTTATGTGTTAATTTTTGTAGTGTTCATTTTTTATTTTTTTTCATTCACATACAATTTATTGTATGTGTGTGAAATCAAAAATAACAATCTTATCTATTTTGATAGCGTGTGATTTTTGGGGTGTGCATATATAGTAGTTGTAAAATATATTTTTTTATATCGTTGTTGTGTGTCCACAAAAAATTCAAAATTAAAATTACCCTCAATAATATTGAAGAGTCCATACTAAATCAATTTCAAATAATAAACATGATAATAGTAGCAAGCACATCCACACTCATATTCACCCATTTATTACTATAGCTACTACTACAAATATAAATGCAATGTTAATATATTGTTATTTATTACATGCAATAGTTTTTTATTTGTTTTTTCAAATTATTTTTTTTTATTAATTTTAAAAATTACAACCATAGATATACTATAACAGTAAGAATATTAAAAAAAAAAAAAGATAATTTTATATTAACACCAATGTTACCTTTTTTTCAGAATTTATAAATCTATTTATTTTTTTTTTCCCTCTGCTTTCTAATTAAAAAAGGAATCAATCAAAATGTAAATATTTATTTATGATTTAATGATTTTAATAATGATAAATTACTAATCTATTTAAATGTTATTATATATAGTTTTTTTTTTTTTTTTTTTTTTTTGTGTTAATTAATTAAAAAAAAATTAATTTTTTTTTTTTTTTAATTATATTTAATTTTGTACGTTCAACGGTTGGTACCAATTCACAATTAGATTTTACAACGATATTTTCACCGGGTGTTTATTCAATTCCATGGACAAATAGAGACTTATCACCAGTATCATTTGAACAATTAAGTAATTCAGGATTTTATATTGGAAATGTAATTAACCAAGGTAGTCAATTCAATGATACATATCTAAATAATTTATTAAATCATACAGATTTACATACACTCACTCATTTTTCTGGTGCTGCTTGTTGTCAAAATATGACTAGTGAAATTAAATTAACATTTTCAACTCCAACTAAAGGTATTTGTTTTATGGTTGCTTCCATTGATGAGACTGATTTCATTACCATTAAAGCAAATACACTTTATACAAATTATTTTGGTTCAAATAGTACTACAAGTGGTAATGCTAGTGTAATTCCAATGAACATGAAAAGAGATTGGGTAAATTATGCACAAGGTACATTTTCTCATGATCATAATGGTAGTAATGGTCATAATGATAGTTTTTATCAAAATCAAAATGAAGGTAAAGGACATCATAAAAAACATGGAATTGTATTTTCAAAAGGTCATGATAAAATTTTAATTTCAAGTTTGTCAAGTCCAAAACAACATATTAATTATCAAGTTATCGCACCATTGAAGCCAGTTTTATCACTTTCAATTTTTTATTCAACTCTTGCTGATTCTCAATATGTTTTTTATTCTTTGTTTCAATGTTCAAATACAACTACTACTACTGGTAGTTCTGTAACTTCAACTTCAACAAGTCAAACTACTTCATCACCTTCAACTTCAACAACAACAAATACTCAAACAACTTCAACGACAGTTTCTTCAACTATACATGAATACACCACTGCTGAATCTTCATCTGGATTTATAACATCATTTAGTACTGGCGCTACTTCAATTGGTGTAATTACAAATACACAATCAACAATTGGTGGAAGTGGTGTAATTTCAACTGGTTTCTCATCAATTGGAGGATTAACAACCGTTACACCAACTACAATTGGTGGAAAAACAACAGCACCATCTATTAGTTCAGTTATTACAAATACTCAATCAACAATTGGTGGTAGTGGTGTAATTTCAACTGGTTTCTCATCAATTGGTGGCTTAACAACAAATATTCCAACTACAATTGCGCAAGTAACAACAGCTGCATCAATTGGTTCAGTAATTACTAATACTCAAACTACATTAGGTGTTAGTGGTGTAATTTCTGCTGTTTCAACATCTCAAACTACATCACCTTCAACAACAACAGGTAATGGAGCTTCTACTACTTCAACTACTCATGAACCAACTTCAGGTGATTCATCATCTGGGTTTATAACATCATTTAGCACTGGTGCTTCTTCAATTGGTTCAGTAATTACGAATACACAATCAACAATTGGTGGAAGTGGTGTTATATCATCAGGATTTACAACAATTGGTGGTGTAACAACCGATACTCCAACTACAGTTGCAGGAAAAACAACAGCACCATCAATTGGTTCAGTAATTACAAATACTCAATCAACAATTGGTGGAAGTGGTGTAATTTCATCAGGTTTTACAACAATTGGAGGCGTAACTACAAATACACAAACTACAATCTCTGAAATAACAACAGCCGCGTCAATTGGATCATTTATTACTAATACTCAATCAACAATAGGTGGTAGTGGTGTAATTTCTACTGGTATTTCTTCAATTGGAGGATTAACTACAAATACACCAACTACAATTGGTGGAAAAACTACAGCACCATCAATTGGTTCAGTAATTACAAATACACAATCAACAATAGGTGGAAGTGGCTTCATATCATCAGGTTTCTCATCCATTGGTGCAGTATCAAATACTCCAACTACAATTTATGAAATAACAACAGCTGCATCAATTGGTTCTATAACTAAACCTGCAACTACTAATGGCGGTTCAATAGGTTTTATTTCAGCTTCGACAACCGCCATACCAACTAGTAATACAATTTCACCAAGTGGTGATAGTTCAACTGGATTCATTTCAAGTGGATTTACTTCTAAAAATTCAATAGGAGGTGGCAGTGGTTTCTCAAAAGATAAAGATAAATCAAATAGAGATAACAATAGTGGCAAACCAGGTGGTAAAGATAGTAGTGATGATCATGATCATAAAGATAAAGATAAATTTAGTGATGGTAAATCAAGTGGAAATAGAAATAATAATGATCGTAGTAAATCAATTGGTGGTAGATCAGGTGGTGATAGAGATAGTAGTGATGATCGTAATGGTAAATTTAGTGGAAAGACAGATAATAGAGATCGTGATGGTCGTTCTAGGGGTAGGTTTGTCCAAGAAGAAGAAAATCAAAATCAAGTACAAGAACAACAACAATTTAAACAAGAAAATTTAAGAATTGGTCAAAGTAATGCTTTTGATAACAAATTATAATAATTGATAAATTGATAATAACATATTTGAAAAAATATCCAAACGATTCATAAATTTAAAAAAAAAAAAAGCACAAAAAAATACCTTTTAAAAACTAAACTGTAAATTCACACTTAAATCATAAATTAAATTAAATTAAATTAAATTAACAAATAATATAAAACAAATATTTATATAAAACAATTTGAATGATTCTATTATTATATAAATAATCTTTAAAAGATTATTTATACAATAATAGAATCATTCAAATTGTTTAATTATACTACAGTAAAATTAAACAAGATGTAACTGAAGATTGGAAAACATGCAGATTTGATCTTAAATTTATTGTTGATAATGCAAACTTAAATGATGAAATTGATACAGTTACCAATACATTAGGAACTACAACATTAGTATCAAGTCAAAATGTTGCTGCAAGATTATATAAAGTTGAAGCAGATGGTGTACCGTTTTGTTCACATATTCATACTATTACTGCAACTACAAAACTTTCTGTATCAATTGTTTATTCATTAAATGTAACTTGTTTAGGTAAGTATTGTATTTATATTATACAAATCAAAATTCATAATATTAATATGAAATTTAAATTTATAGAATATGATCTAGATGCTTTAGATTTTTAATTATTTGATATTATACCATTTAAACTTACATTTGTATATCAATATATAACGTCACATCTTTCTCCAATTGTATTAACTGGTTTCAAAGGTGGTAAAAAATTGTCTAATATTCCTGCAACTTCAAATGCTATTCTTTCAACAAAAAGTAACTCATTTTATCTTTACTGGTTTCCTGCAACATTGTTTAAACTTGATTTCAATTATAATTTGACAACTGAAATTAATGTGTTAAATCGTACATTCTCATTTTCAGTTAAATCTCCTTACAGTGGTAAATATATAGTAACACAATAATAATTATTATTTTTTCATTTTTACTTATTTAAAAAAATATAAATATAATATATATAGATTTAGTAAATGATGAAATTATAAATGTTGTTCAATGGCCAACTACATCTTTGAAAGCAAAAGGTATAGGTTGTACACCAATTGTAACATTTACTTCTCCTTCATTTAAAAGCAACCCATATTTGCTTTTTGTGAGTTCTGTGTCAGGTGAAGAATACCCAAGGCCAATATCAGGTAAACCAGGATCCATTAAATATGTTACATTCTATAAAGAAACCCCTGGATTTGATGCAACAACTCTTACTAATGAAATTTGGTATCAAAATAATTCAAAGATCGTTAAAATTCCACTATCAATAAATTACCAAAGTAAGATATAACAACAAATTGCTTTTTACACCTTTCATTTATAATGCTAACATTTATATTCTTTCTCCTTGTAGGTTAATATTTCCCCGCTATCCCTTCTTCAATTATAGTTGACAATTTTATTGATCCAATTGTACCATTATTTTCATTTGAATTCAACACAGTTAGTACATTCAACCCTTATTTGTTTAGATTAGCTGAAATTGGTATTTTAACTAAACTTCCAATAAGACAAACTTTTCCATATGGTTTTGCAGATGGAAACAATGAAGGTTTTAATTTCAAAGTGGATTTTCCAAAAAGATTGCAATCAATAAATTCATATTTTTCAGTTGATATTTCTACTGGTAGTTCACTCAAAGGTCTTTCATCTCCTCAAAGTATACCATCTGCTCAACAAAGTATGTAACCATACATCCACTCATTTATTTTACATAATATTAATCAAACATTATTGAAAAACTACTATAGTTATTGATGATGGTTCAAAACCAATTGTTACATCTTATGACATTATTCAAATTAAAAACTCTGTTAATTTAGTAAGAATATGGGTAAAAGATTCATATGGTATATCATTTATAAGATCAGCACAATCAACATTTGTAAATACATATGCTAGATTGTCATTTGGGACTATTTATGATGGTTATTATGAAATAATTGTTAGTTTATATTCTGGTATTGAAATTGATATTACAAATAATGTTGGAGTAAAGACAATTTTAAATGACGGTTCTTTTATTTCATTAAATCCACCAAAACAATTTTTATTACCGAGTTATCTAAGTAATGGTATGTTGTATTTAATTAATTACAAATTGAAAAAACTCTAACTTTTTTCACACTGCATTGTATATAGATAATATTAATTTTAGTAGTTTTAAAAATGTTTCATTTTTACACAACAATTTAAATTTAAATAATCAAACATCATATAATATATTTTATTTCAATGCTACCGATATTCCAATTGAAAAACCAATGTTTTTTGTTTTGGATGATCCATATTCATTTGAAAAAAGAAGATATCCTGATTTGCCTGGTCAGTTCCTAATTGTTTGGAATTCTACTTTACAAATGTTTAATTGTAAATTTATCCTTACAAAAAATAATATGTTTGGTAATATTCAATACTCAATTCAAACTGCAGGTGACATATTTTACTTTGATAAAATATCGGGTGATAAATGGAAAGGTGTTTATGAATTTACATTCCCATTAGTTGATAAATCATTTTCGCAAGATTATGTAATTACAATTGTTCATCTTTACGATACAAATGATGTATTTTCAGAGTTTGATGTATTTGGTGTATATCCAAATCCAACTGCAAATCCATTTATTTATTTAATGGATGATGACAAAGCAAATACCATTTCAATTGAATTTGAAAATTCAGTTTTGGATAGTTCACCGCCTGAATTAATTAATTTCACTGTATTAACAAATTCAATTGATGTTGGTAAACAAGATAGAACAATTACATTTGAATTTGAAGCAACAGATACTAATAGTGGTTTAAGAGTTGATCAATATCCAGTTGTTTATGTATCAAGTAGAAGATTGGAAATTGCAAAATGTGTATCAAAAGTTATTTCAATAGTTTCATTATCAACTATAAAAATACAACTGTACTGTTGAATTAGAAGTTGGATTTGCATTCCCAGGTGTTGTAACATATTCAGTTTATGGATTCATTAACAATGGAGGTTATTATAGTGGTTGGGGTTCTGCGGATTTAAAAGATTTAGGTTTCCAATTTTTTTCAAATGTAACATACTCATTGGATGATCCAGTTATTATTGGTGTTGAACCATTTACATCTGAAGGTGGTCAAATAATTATATATGGTAAAGGTTTACATAATGTAAATGAAGTTTTAATTAGCTATTTAGATGAAGGGGGTAAAGATTTTGATCCATATGAACCATCCCATATCACCACTTCATACATTTTTATTGATAATATTAAACCAACTACTCTTCCAATTATAATTCGTCTTGGTAGTTCAATTGGCCCAAACATTAGTTATACAGTTCATCCAATTTATTTAAATATAGATTATTCAATTGCAACTCCTGAACCAACTTTAACATCTACTCCTACCAATTCACCTAAACAATGTTTAGGTAATCCAGTATGTGGTGGAACAAAACAAGGTTATTGTAATCAAGGTACTGGTAGTTGTGTATGTTATTCACCATGGATCGGGCCATCATGTTTATCCCAAGTAATCGTTGTACCAAAACCAAATACAAATACAAATACAAGTGAACCAACTATTGAAATACCAATTGCGCCTGGTGATTATTCAAATATATTCTTTAAATCGTTAATTTCTTTAGTGTCATTAAGAGAATTGAATTTTAACCAAGAACCAATTAAAATATTCCCATTTGATAAATGGATTCAAAATACAATTAATGAAAACTCAAATCTATACCAAACCAATATTACAACAAGTCCAATTGGCAGTGGTAGTAATGATTCAATTACAACTGATATTACAGTTAAATTAGAGTGGTTCACAAACGAAACTATTATTGAATTTGCGTCGTCCAATTTAACAATGAATCCATCAACTATTAAATACACAATTGAAATATCTAAATATGCATTTTCAAGTGAATTAAATTCATTGCAATTAGTAATGTCTGCATTATTCTCGTCAGATACCGATGAAGTTTGTTCAATTAAAGAATTTGGTGAAACAAATGATAGTAATCAATCAAATTTTATTAAAATTCAAATTGATGATCATTCATTATATGGTAGATTCATTAAACGTGCAATTGTAGATTCTAAAGTTACAACTATTACAAATGAATTATTAGATGATTCATTAGGTGCTATATCAACATCATCATCACAACAGTCATTCATTGGTATAACTATTCCAAACTATGATACTTCTGTAAAGATTGATCCAGATTTTTCAGTATTAGTTGATAGTAATTCCGTTTCAAATGATGAAAATTCAATTTGTAAATCATCATCATCCAGTCTAACCACTGCACAATTAGCCGGTATCATCGTTGGTTCAATTGGCTTCTTAGCTGTAGTTGCAATAATATTGACCTATTATATCATACAAAAAAGAAGAGATAAAAAATTCTTTGGTAGTTTTAGTAATAAACTAAGTAAAATTAATAAATAAAAATGATTTAATCAAATATTAAATATTAAATAGGCTATTCACTTTTATTTGTTTATTATAATTTAGCATCAAAATCAACACAAACAGCATAATTCATTAAAGTTGCATATTTATTTAATACAGGATCAGACCTTAGTGCAGCACCACCATCACGCTCAATAGTCATAAATACAATATAGTCGCCAGTTATTTTATTTGGTTGCATCATTTGAGAGAATCCACGTGGTAAAACTGATTTATCACCATTTGTAATTAAAAATGGACCACCACTAAAACCAAAATCAAATTTAGGGCCTTGTAAATCAAATATACACCAATTTGTTAACATTATATCAGCACCCCAACTTATACCATTTTTACGATTTTCTTCATTTTCTAAAAATGAAATTCTATTTGATATTGCTTGAGGAGTCAATAGTTGAGTAATTCCTTTTCTTATTGTTGAAGATACCCTTTTACCAGCATTAATATCAGTTGATAATAAATCATTACGATTAATATCTACACTCCATAAATTATTGAAATTACCAAAATATTTACCATTATTCATATTTTTACCAGGTGCTCTTTCCCTACCATCAGCAGCCATTAATACTTTTTCAATACCAGATTCAACTGATGAACGACAATCATATCTTGGTATTCTAGATTTCTCTCTTGCCCTTGTAATTACACCACATGTCAATGCAGTTAATGCATCACTTGTTGATATCCATCCTTCACCATCAACTGGTGAATAATCCTTTTTTAATTGATCAACAGATTCTTTTGTAAATCTCCAATTTGAATATTCTGAAGTTGGGTATAATAAATATGCTAATCCTTCAGCATTTGCTTCATCTGATATTACAAATGGTGGGACTGGTGTTGAATCATTTTTATAACCTTGGAAATACTTTGATGGTGTACGTGTCCAATCTGTTGGTATTTTATTGAAATCTACTGGTTCACCTCTTGATAATGATGCCCATGTTTCAAAAAAATCTAAAAATGTACGAAAATCACCAACTTGATGATGAAAATTTGTAGCAATACAAATTGTACCACATTTGAATTTAGTTATTTTTACAGCAAACAAACTTTTAGTGAAATCTAATGCAACATCAGTACGTGGTGAATATTCTTCAGTATCTTCACCTGTGAACACTTCATTTTTTACATGTGTTATAAATGGAATACCAATTGTATTATAAGGTTCGATTGAATGTTCATTGAATGATCCAGATACTGGTAAATATAATTCTAAACATTCTGATAATGTTTGTTTTAAATTTTCAATAATCTTAGAAAATTCAATAGTACTTGCTTTATAAAATCTATGATTATGAATTTCAATTGATGGTAAAAGTAAATCAAATTCATGAAATTTAATTTCTTTTGGTGGTAATGTAACTAATCCTTTATATTTATTTGAAGGATAAATTAAACTATGTTCTATTGTCATTGTGTTAAATATGAATATAATATATAAATAAATATTAAAAAACTATAATTTAAAAATAAATAATTAAAATGTGTGATTTTTTATTTTAAAAATTTTATTTTTAAAACAAATAATTTTAAGACTTTTTGAATATTTTATTGAAAAAATACAAATAAAGACGCAATTTAATATCACGAAAGATTTATTATCAACAATTATAATGTTTCTTTAAAAAAAAAAAAATATATTATTTTTTGTTATTTATTCTACATACAAGACTTTTAGTTGTTGTTGTTTTTTTTATTTTTATAATCTGATTGTTGTATATATATAATTTGATAGTTGTATTGTTTTTGGTTTGATTTGATTTAATTTAATTTGATTTGAAAGATATTATTATTTTTTTTTTAATTTGATATTGGGTGTATGTGTTTTTGCTATTAATTATTAATTAATTATTTAATTTTCTTTATTGTATTTTGAAAAGTTTTTCCATTTTTGATAATAAACTGAAAGTGTAGTGACAAGATTTCCAAGTCCAAGACATAAAAATATGAAACCACATGAAATAACTTGCCATTCAACTTGACCACCTCTAATATATGCAAAATAAAAAAATGAGAATGAATTATATATTTGGAAAAACTGTAAAAAAGAATTACTGGATATATTAGTAAAACTAATCAAATGAATTAATTATATTTCATATAAATTATAACTCTTTTACTTACCTGTACAAATAATAAAAATGGGAATAAAAATAAAGCAGATGGAGTCCAACCAGGATCATTACCCCAACCTTCAGATTCACCAGTTACATCTATGATATTTGCTTTACCCATCGCAACTAATTTATAAAGACGACCTTGTTGATAACGATTTGTCAATATTTGAACTAGACCTTGGCAACCAGAAAAGTAAGTTACTTGAGGAAGGAAATAAGAAAATGATTCAGACAATGGGAATAATAAATTTGTGAGTGAACCAGCTATAGAGAGATAATGATGCATAATCCACCATGGTTTAATTGAACTACCATTAACCAATAAGATATTTTCACGTAATGCCAAAGTGATGTAGTAATATAATAACCAAATTTGCCAACTAGTTGTTACAAAACTTGAATTTGGATAAAGAAGTAACAACACTACAAACAGTATAAATTGTGGATTCGTTTTCTTTTTAAACTTTTCATACTCTTGTTTTAATCTAAACTTTTCATTTTCTCTCATATGTTTAACGTTTACTTGACCAAGAAATAAACGTACAAATATGCTACCTGTTTCCGGTGTGAATGATACTTTTGCACGTTTAACATTGTTTTTAATTTGATCTAATTGTACAGATAGATCTTTGACTACATCCAATTGTTTCTCTTTGGATGATAACGATTTAATACGTGATATCAATTGTGATGATTCCTTTTCATGTTTTGCCAATGTATTGGTGATATCATCTGCATGTTTAAATACATCGCTAATATCCTTTTTAACTTTAATACCTTTTTCTTGACAAATATTATGACTCTTTTTTAATTCTAATACTTCATTCTTTATTTCAATCAAATCTTTTGAATAACTAACTTCATTTACATGTGCTGTTGAATTTTTAATTTCTGTAAATGATTCCATCATCCTGTGTGTATTTATTTATGTGTTTGTGTATACTATTTACAATATTATTATTTATTTACTATGTCTGTGTGTGCTTATGTGTGAATGAAAAAAAGTTTTTTTGTTGTTTTTTTTTTTATTTATGTATGAAAAATAATAGGAAAAAAAAAAATATCTTTAATTAAATTATTAAAGATATCTATGAAAGGGTTTTTAGGTATGTTTTTTTTTCTATTTATTTGTGTGTGAGGTGGGAGATTATTATTCTTTATTTTTTATATTTTATAGGATCTTTTAAAATACATGAATGATATTGATAAATTTAAAATATACACAATAAAGAAGGGTATATAAAAAGTTTAAATTTTAAACAAACAACAAAAAAAAAAAAGATTTGAAAAAATTTAAAAAAATTGAAAAAAAAATTAAAAAATATTGGTGAAATTGTCCATCGAAATTATTTTTTTTTAAAAATAAATATAAATTTGTATCTTGAAAAAAACAACTGATTTCAAATTTAAAAAAAAAAACTTAAAAGAGGTTGGAAGGACAACTTTTAACAAATATAGACATATTCTAAAATAATCATTGATAATGATAAATTATTCATTGATTATTTATATATAAAAAAAGGAAGGGCTTCTACATATAAAAATTCAAATGATTTTGCGAATGAAATATTTTTTTTTTTTTATTTTTTTTTTATTTTTTTCAAAATTTTAGTTTTTTTTTTTTGACAAATAATTTTGATACACTATATATAAATTATATATTTACATATAAAGAAATTATAAAATGAAGAGAAAGGTATTATTAATGGGTAGAAGTGAATCTGGTAAAACTTCAATGAGAAGTATTATCTTTGCAAATTATATTGGTATGTGTTTAAAAGTGCACTTATAGTTTATTCATCATCACTCGTCTCACATGGTATTAATATATTTATACTATTACCATTATTAGCAAGAGACACAATGAGATTAGGAGTTACAATTGATGTTGAACATTCACACGTTAGATTTTTAGGTAATTTAGTATTAAATTTATGGGATTGTGGTGGTCAAGAAGGATTTTTAGAAAGTTATCTTACAACACAAAGAGATCATATCTTTAGAAATGTAGAAGTATTAATTTATGTATTTGACATTGAATCAAGAGAACATCAAAAAGACATTAAAAACTATAAATCATGTATTGAAGCAATTTCACAAAATTCAAAAGATGCCAAAATCTTTTGTCTCATTCACAAAATGGATTTGGTCCCAGAAGATCAAAGAGATACACTTTTTAAAAACAAAGAACAAGAAATTAGACAAGCATCACTTCCATTGAAACCAACATGTTTTAGAACTTCAATTTGGGATGAAACATTGTACAAAGCATGGTCATCAATTGTTTATTCACTCATTCCAAACGTTAAAGTATTGGAATACAATTTAGACAAATTTTGTAAAATTTGTGAAGCTGATGAAGTTGTATTATTTGAAAAGGCTACATTTTTAGTCATTTCTCATTCTGCTCGTAAAGTTCATAAAGATGTTCATCGTTTTGAAAAAATTTCAACCATTATCAAACAATTCTTTTTAAGTTGTTCAAAATCACAAGCAAACTTTCAAGCAATGGAAGTTAGAAATTCAAATTTCGCTGCTTTCATCGATGCTTTCACTTCAAATACTTATATCATGGTTATCATGTCGGATCCAACAATTGAATCTTCTGCAACTTTATTAAATATTCAAGTAGCTAAATCTCATTTTGAAAAATTTATTAATAGTACTGCAAATTAAATTCCATAATAATAACAACAACAATAAAACTATTACAACAAACTATCTATAATAATAATAAATGTGTTAAATAAATATTAAATATAAAATCTATATATAAAGAAAATCATTCTGATAATTTTTCAACAGTTTAATTTTTATTTTCAAATTTTAAAATTTTTTATGTGCATTTCGTTTTTCATTTTTTCATGCAAATACAAAAACAAATAAACAAATGAATGATTATTTAAAGAAATATTTATCATCACCAACAGAACAAACAGGAGATACGAATAGAGATAAAAAGAAAAAGAAAAAGAAAGTTGCAGTAATTAATAGTAATAAAATTGTAGATATAGATGAACAACAATCAAATGATTTTTATAATGATAATGCTGATAAAAAGAAATCATCATTATTAAATAAAAGAGAATTTAAAAGTGGTGGTAATGAAGAAGATGAAGAAGATGAAGAAGAGAAGCCAATCATAGTAAATACAGATCAATATAATTTTATACCTCCAACTTCAACAACATCCTCAGCATCACAATGGGTCACCATTGAACATCCAAAAAAGATTAATGATTCAACTAGTAAAATAGTATTTAACAATAATAATAAAAAAGATATTGATTTATCTCCACCAAGAAATAGAAGTAATAATGACGATGACATTTCACCACCAAGAAATAGAAGAAGTAACGATGATTTATCACCGCCAAGAAATAGAAAAAGTAATGATGACGATAATGATATTTCGCCACCAAGAAATAGAAGAAGTAACGATGATTTATCACCGCCAAGACATAGGAATAAATCAGACGACCTATCACCACCAAGAAAAAGAAGTAATAATGACGATGATTTATCACCACCAAGAAAAAGAAGAAATGATGATGATTTATCACCACCAAGAAACAATAATAAAAATATAGCAACAAGAGAATCTAGAGAAGACGAAGAAAAAAAACATAAAGAACAAATGGAACAATTTAAAATGGAACAAGATAAAATGATGGGTAGAAATGCAACAACAGTTTATCGTGATAAATTAACAGGTAAAAGAGTGGATCCAAAACAACAAAAACAAATGGATATTGAAAAACAAAGATTAGAAGATCAATTAAATTTAGAAAAAGATATGGAATGGGGTGTTGGTAAAGTTAAAAAAAGAAAAGAAGAAGAGGAGAGTGAAAGAATGGAAAGAGATATAAATAAACCATTATCAAGATATATTGATGATGAAGATTTAAATGAAGAACAAATGGATAAAGATAGATGGGGTGACCCAATGGCTATGTTGGGTGGTGGTAAAAAAAAGAAATCTTCAAAACGAAAGAAAGATGAAAAACCAAAATATCAAGGTTCATATCCATCGAATCGTTACAACATAAGACCAGGTTTTAGATGGGATTCTATTAATCGTAGTAACGGATTTGAAGCCCAATTCTTTGCTGCACAAAGTAAAAACCAAGTAAGAGAAGAAGAGGCTCGTGAGTGGTCAGTTGAAGACATGTAAATAAATAAACAATTAACAATTAAACCATCAAATTGTTACAATATAAAACCAGATTATAAATGAGTGGTATTAATCGTAGTAACGGATTTGAAGCTCAATTCTTTGCACTCAAAATTAGTTGGAGATACTGTAAATAAAAAAAACGATTAACAATTTTTGATATATAAAAAAAAAAAAACAATAAAGATAAAGATATCTTTATTGTTTATTTAAATTTAATATTTATTTGTTTTATGTTCATATATAACAATTTTAAAATAAATTGGATAACCTTTTTTTCTTTTTTTTTTTTTTTTTTTAAAAAATATATCTATGTATGAATTTGAAATGAATATTGTACAAAAAAGAAATAGGTTGGTTGTAATTATTATTATTATTCTTTGGGGGTATGCAAAGTAGAGGGAAAAAAAAAGAATGAATTTCATTTTTGAAAAATAAAAAAAAAACAATTATTATTGTTGAGGTTGTTGTTGTACTGTTTGTTGCTGTTGTTGAGTATTACTAGTAGTAGATCTCGAAGCATTTGAAATACCACCAAGATTTGTTGTTAATAATGAACCAAGATATGAAAATCCACCACTTGTACTACTATTTAAACTATCAGTTGATGGTGATATTGGTATTGTTGGTGTTGGTGGTGATGTAATTGAAAGTGATGATGTTGTCATCGGTGTAGTGGTTGTTGTAGTTGTTGTATTTGATTGTTCATTGCTATTTGATGGAATAAACATTGATGTTGAATGTATTATTGCTGGTGATGGAATTGATGCAGATGGTGATATTGTATTTATATGTGGTAATAATGAAGATGATAATGATGGATCTGTTGTTATTGAATCATTAATAATTGATGATGTTTGTTGGTTATTACTATCAGCAGGTGATCCAATTAAAACCAAAGATGACGGTGAAAGGAATGAATGTCTTGATGATCTTGCATTTCTAACTCTTTGTCTAAATGATTGTGATGATAATGATGTTGAAGATGATGATGAAGATGAAGATGATGTATTTGGTGCAATTGTTGTAACAATATCATATTCACCAGTTTCACCATTACTATTGTTATTTGTTGGATCTATATCAGAATCTGGACTATTTGGTGAGAATGGGTTTTCTATTAATCTATTTGATTGGCTGAGATAATTTCTAAATGATATTGCAGGTGATCCTGCTGCAGGTATTGTTGAAGATGATGGATTAGCAGATTCAAATTCAAGTCGTCTAAATTCTAATTCTCTTTCTCTTTCTCTTTCTCTTTCTTGATATCTAACTTGTTGTTGTAATTGTTGTACTCTTTGCCTTTGTTGTTGAAGATTTTGTAATTGTTGTAATTGTTGTGCTTGTAATTGTTGATAATATTGTTGTGCTTGTAATTGTGCTTGTGTTGTGGTTGTTGATGAGGATGTTGTTGATGAAGTTGATGTTGGTATTGGTATTGGTGTAATCATAATTGGTGACTCTGTATTAATACTACCACTATCACTACCATTACTACCACTGTTATTACCACTAACACTATTGCTACCATTTAAAGCAGATGAGGTAATTTGTAAACTTTGTTGATATTGTTGTAATTGTAATTGTTGCTGTTGTTGTAATTGATAGTTTAATTGTTGTTGTTGATGACGTTGTTGTTGACGTAGTCTATGTTGTTGTATTAATTGTTGTGATAATTGTTGTGTAATTTGGGGTGGTTGTGGTTGTTGAAGAAATTGTTGAATTTGTTGTTGCTGTTGTTGGAGTATTGCTTGTTGTTGAAGTAATTGATGATGTTGTTGTTGTTGACGTTGATGTTGTTGATGTAATTGTTGCATTGTTGGATAAGGTGCACCATTACCACTACCACCACCATTTGTTGTTGATGTATTACCAACACCACCAATCTCTGAATTTAATAATTGGTCTGTAGTTGGCATAAAACTATAAATTGGTGGTGGAGGTGGTGTATCTTTAAATACTTCTTTAATTAATGAATTTAATATATGTACTGATCCTCTATTTTTTGGATCTAATTTCTCTACAAAATCTTCGAATGAAAAGAAAATTGTTTCTCCATTTCTTTGTTTATAATCAATTGTATCCTATATATGCGAGTGTATATAGTTAATATTGTTATAACTACTATTGCTATTGCTATTTGAACTTACATCGTATAACATTTTAAACTTTCTAATGAATTCATTTTCAAAATTTGGTTGTATCCATTTACCCATTGTTTTTTGTTATAGTTGTATTAATGTTGTAGTTTATTGTGTGGGTGTGTTGTTGCTTGTTGTAAGTTATCTATAAAATCACTAACGAACAAATATAAATATTATAATATGTTGTGTTATTATTATGTGATAGTATATGTATATATATAAATATATATATATACACACAATTAAAAAAAACACAATAATAAAAAATTTGGCAGTTGTGTGTGAGGTTTTTTTTTTATAAATTGTTTTTTAAATTCTTGAGTAATATTTCCCGCGAGTATTTAAAAAACTAGTTTATAAATATAATTATATATTGTGTGGTATCGATATATTAATGTATCGATTATATAGATGTAACAATAACTACACAAATTTCAAAAAAAATAACGAGGGAAAAAAGCAAACAGCAAAAAATAAATTTAATAAAAAATAAAAAAAAATAAATTAAATTTGCTTATCAATTCCGAAATTTTTTAACAACTCAAAATAAAATAGATCTTTCTCAACTATTTATTTTCATATTATTCGTAAATATTTTTTCATATTTATTCAATAACCCAAATTATTTATTTGTATTATTTTTTTTTTTTTTAAAAACCACACAACACGACAAATGTGTGGCATGAGGGTGAATTTTGATTTTTATTGTTGTTCTAATAAATTAAATCATAACCATTACACCACTGGATGCAAGTGAGAGTGAGTGATATTGATTCTCTTTACACACCATATAATCTACATAAGATATACAAATGCAAATATTATATTATTAACTATCGCATTAAAATTACTGAATTCTTATAAAATTAGTTTGGGAGAGACAAACCAGTTAGTTGAAAAAAAAAAAAAAAAAAAGTGGCTTTTAAAAAAAAAATATTATTTTAAAAATTTTTGTTTACTGTTATTTGTCTAATTTGTCTTGTGTAGTTTTATCTATTTATTTATTTATTATTTATTATCATCATCCATATTATTTTGTAATTGTATATTATATTTATTATTTATAAAAGAAACCCAAAAAACAAATCACACAAACACACATATAAATAATCTCATCATTTTTTTTAATTTTAAAATTTTATCTTTTAAAAAAAATATCTTAAAAAATCATCATATTCGTATTTATTTATTTATATAATATATTTATTTATTAAACTGTAAATTAATTTAATTGAAGTCAATTCAATCATCAATCAACAATCAACAATCAACAATGATACCAAAATCAAAAAGTGAAGGTGTTCCTGATTTTGTATTATTAAATCAAATCACAGAAAATGCATTTTTAGAGAATTTAACCTTAAGACACAAGCAAGACAACATCTATACATATATTGGAAATGTAGTTATATCAAGCAATCCATTTAAACAGTTACCAATATACAATGAAAGTGATATCAAAGCATATAACGGAAGATACCATTATGAAATGCCTCCTCACATGTAAGTAATTTTTTTTTTTTTTTTTTTCTCTCCCTCTCTCTTTCTGTATATTAACACTATTATTATTACTATTACTTTAGTTATGCACTTGCAAATGATGCATATCGTTCAATGAAACAAAATCAAGAAAAACAATGTATTATTATTTCAGGTGAATCAGGTGCAGGTAAAACAGAAGCAAGTAAAAAGATTATGCAATTTATTACTCATGTTAGTAGTAAAACCAATGAAGGTGAAAGAATTTCAAAAATGTTGTTAGAATCAAATCCATTGTTAGAAGCATTTGGTAATGCAAAAACATTACGTAATGACAATTCATCACGTTTTGGTAAATATATGGAAATGCAATTCAATGCTGTTGGTTCACCAATTGGTGGTAAAATCACAAATTACCTCCTTGAAAAATCAAGAGTAGTCGGTAGACAACAAGGTGAAAGAAGTTTCCATGTCTTCTATCAAATGTTAAAAGGTTTATCTCAACCAAAATTAGGTATGTAAAAAAACACACAATATAAAAATACAATGCACCTCACCACAATTTATTAACACACCCACTGTTAAATTAATTTTTTAGCTGAACTTGGATTAACATCAACACCATCATCATATGAATATCTTAAAAAAAGTGGATGTTTTGATGTACCAACAATTGATGATAGCGGTGATTTTAAAGTAATTGTCAAAGCAATGAATACATTGGGATTAAAAGAACCAGATCAAAATTCAATTTGGAGAGTTTTGGCAGCAATTTTACATATTGGTAATATTACATTTGTTGAAACAGCAGAACAAAAGACAGGTACAACAACAGTTAGAGTTAGTGAACCAAAATCATTGGCAGCAGCAGCAAGTTGTTTAAAAACAGATCCACAAACATTATCAATGTCATTATGTTATCGTTCAATTAGTACTGGTGTTGGTAAACGTTGTTCAGTTATTTCAGTACCAATGGATACACATCAAGCAGCATATACTCGTGATGCACTTGCAAAGGCATTATATGAAAAGTTATTCCAATGGTTAGTTAGTAAAATCAATACAATCATCAATTGTACAACCGAGAAAGGACCAGTAATTGGTATTTTGGATATTTATGGATTTGAAGTGTTTGATCAAAACAATTCATTTGAACAATTGAATATCAATTTCTGTAATGAAAAACTTCAACAACTATTCATTGAATTAACATTGAAAAGTGAACAAGAAGAATATATTCGTGAAGGTATTGAATGGAAAAACATTGAATATTTCAATAATAAAATTATTTGTGATTTAATTGAAAAGAAACCAATTGGGTTGATTTCATTATTGGATGAAGCATGTTTAATTGCAAAATCAACTGATGGTACATTTTTAGAATCCATTTGTAAACAGTTTGAAAAGAATCCACATTTTCAATCATATGCAATTTCAAAGGATCGTTCAATTGGTGAAAATAGTTTCCGTTTAAAACATTATGCTGGTGATGTAACATATGATGTTAGAGGTTTCATTGATAAGAATAAGGATATGTTATTTGGTGATTTAATATCATGCATTCAAGGTTCATCTGATCATTTAGTTCAATCATTGTTTCCACCAACACGTCCAGAAGATTCAAAGAAAAGACCAGAAACTGCTGGATCACAATTTAGAAGTGCAATGAATGCATTGATTACAACATTACTTGCATGTTCACCACATTACGTACGTTGTATTAAAACCAATGATGATAAAAGAGCGGGTGTTATCGATGAAGAAAGAGTTAGACATCAAGTACGTTATCTTGGTCTACTTGAAAATGTACGTGTACGTAGAGCAGGTTTTGCCAATCGTCAAACATATGAACGTTTCTTTACACGTTATAAGATGTTGGCTAAATCAACATGGCCATCATTTTCAGGATCACCAAAACAAGCAACAGAAGCAATTTTGGCATCTCATAATATTTCAAAAGAAGAATTCCGTATGGGTAAAACTAAAGTATTCATAAAGAATCCAACTACCCTTTTCTACTTTGAAGAAAAGAGAGAAATGGAATTACCAAGAATTGTAACATTAATTCAAAAGACATGGCGTGGATATAAAGCACGTTCAAAATGGAATCAACGTAAAGCTGCAATTAAAATTCAATTATTCTATCGTACCTATCGTTACAAGAAATGGTTTAGAGATTTACATAAAGCATTTAAAGATGTATCACGTGATCCACAATGGGGTCGTTATATTGGATGGCCTCGTCACCCTTCGATTCTAAACAAAGCTGTTGAATTGACTCATAAAATTCATAATTGTTGGAGGGCTGAAAAGATGGTACTTTCGTTGGGTGCAGGTCAAGCTCATATGAGACAAAAAGTTATGGCATTTGATATTTTCACTGGTAAAAAGAAATGGGATTTCAAACGTCATTTCGATGCTGATTACCTTGAAAAGACATCAAATCCAAATCAACAAAAATACATTGTTGCAATGCAACATCTTTTCTCATCATATGGTGATACTGAAGTGTTATTTGCAGACTATGTAAATAAAGTTAATCCAAAGGGTGTTGTTCAAAAACGTGGTGTCGTTGTAACAAATGCCAATGTTTATAAATTTGAACCACGTAATCTTAAACAAAAGAAATTTGGTACTCCATTGGTTGATATTCATTGTATTTCAATTAGTCCATTGATTGATACCTATCTCGTTTTACATTGTAAAGCACCACAAAGAGATTTCGTTTTGGATCTTGGATGTAATGGTTATGAAGCTGTATCTGAAATCACAACTGTTATCGTTCAACAAGTTTTCAAATTAACTGGTGTAAAATTAAGTGTTCAATTCACTAAAAATATCACTTACAATAATGCTCGTCCAAAAGGTGCTGATGTTCAATTAACTTTTACACCTGTAAGAGATGATCCAAAATTAATTGGTTCTCAATTTAAAAAAGGTAAAAATAATACAGCAACAATTCAATTTAGAGAATAAACCAGTCAGTAAATTGTAGTAGTAATAGTAGTTGGTTCATTAATTCTTTCATTATTTTTTTAAAAAAACAAACAAATAATAATAATAATTCAAAAATAAAGTAATAAATAAAAAAAATAACAATATTAAAATATCCAAAATTTGATTTGGATTTTTCAAATTTTTTTCACACCATTTCCAGCTCTCAATTATGAATTTTATGAGTGAGTTCAAAAGTTTTGTTTAGAATCGATGGGTGTCTATGAATACTTTAGTTTTACCCATACGGAATTCTTTTGAAATATTATGTAATTCCAAAAATAATACAGCAACAATTCAATTTAGAGAATAAACCACATTCAGTAAATTGTAGTAGTAATAGTAGTTGGTTCATTATATTCCATCATCATTTTTTAAAAAAACAAATAATAATTCAAAAATAAAAGTATTGGAAAATATTAAAAATCAACGCAGATTTTTCCAATTTTTTTCCATTTTGAAAATATTGTGACATCAAAACAAGTGAAAATGAATAATAATGATATAATATTCTTTTATGTATGGAGAAATGTATATATTAATAGTGTTATATTCAATTTTGTAAAGTTATATAAAAAGAATAGATATATGGAATTTGAAGACTTGGAATCATTAAGATCGTATGGTGAAAGAGAATATATAACAAAATTAAAGTATCCTAAAATTAATAATGGTAAACCACCAAAAGTATTGGAAAAAGGTGATTTACCAAAATGGGGTGCGTTAAAGAAACTAGATTTATCACAATATAATACAATTTTTACAAATTGTGATGAAATTATTCCATATGGTGTGGAGAATATAAATTTTTGTATTTATGGATCAAATGAAATACAGTTATCAGAATTACCATTATCAGTTAGTACTATATCAAATTTATCATTAAAGAAACCATATGGAGATAATCCAATGCCGGATAATATAACATCATTATCATTTAATAGTAAAATAGATGCAAACCAATTCTATGATATTATTCTACCATCATCAATTATAAAATTGGATTTATCTTGTGTATCTACTTGCAAATTGACAAATAAAACAATACCAACATCAGTGTTGTCTTCATTTATACCTTCTTCTGTAACTGACTTAACAACATATTATGATGAAACATATGCTTTAAAATCAAAAATACCATCAATTCCAGAATCTGTAAGAAAATTATGTTTAATTGTTGGTGGTTTTGATGGTAGTAATTTTGAAAAAGGTATAATACCATTTGGAGTAGAGTATTGTATAATATCTGTTCCACCCAGAGGACTTGGTGTATCATTTAAAGACAACTGTTTTCCAGAATCTATTACCAAACTAGTTATTAGAGCTTTTTTGAAAAAGGGTGCTGAAATGCCATCATTATTTACACCAACTTCAATTCCGTCAAGTGTATTAGATTTACATCTTACTGTAACTACTCCTTATAAAGAACCATCTTTTCTCAATATATTTCCAAAAAGTTTAACAACTCTAAACTTGTTAACCAATAATAATATCAATGATCAAATGCCTTCTATATTATCTGAATTACCCTCAATTAAATATTTTAAAATTAATGGAGTAGATATAGATATATCCAAAATAAACATTTAAACAAATACAAAAATAAAGATAAAGCATTGGTATCTAGATATTTTTGAAATAGTTTTTTTAATTTTTTTTCAAATTTTTCTCGGTTGACAATAATAGTAATAACAATGACGTAATTTTCTTTTATGTATAGGAAAATATAAATGTTAATAAAATTATATTTAGTTTTGTAAAGTTATATAAGGAGAATAAATAAATGTACGGAGTTAAGATCATATGGTGAAAGAGAATACATAACAAAATTAAAGTATCCTAAAATTAATAATGGTAAACCACCAAAAGTATTGGAAAAAGGTGATTTACCAAAATGGGGTAGTGGATTTTGAAAATATAATACAATTTTTACAAATTGTGATGAAATTGTTCCAGAAGGTGTGGAGAATATTAATTTTTGTATTTATGGTTCAAACGAGTACAGTTATCAAAATTACCATTATCAGTTAATACTATATCAAATTTATCATTTAAGAAACTATATGGAGATAACCCAATGCCGGATAATATAACATCATTCATTTAATAAAATAGATCAAACCAATTCTATGATATTATTCTACCATCATCAATTATAAAATTGGATTTATCTTGTGTATCTATTTACAAATTGGCAACATCAGTTTTGTCTTCATTTATAACTTCATCTGTAACAGATTTAACATTCATTATGATACTTTAAAATCAAAAATACCATTAATTCCAATAATCTGTTAGAAAACTACAGCTTTTTCATAAAGTAAGTATAATACTATTTGGAGTGGATTGTGTAATGATTGTTCAAACAAGAGGACTTGGTGTATCATTTAAAGAATTGTTTGCCTGAATCTATTACCAAACTAGTTTTTAAAGCTTTTATAAAAAATGGTGCTAAAATGTCATCACTATTTACATCAACTTCAATATCATCAAGTGTATTAGATTTACACCTTACTATTACAACTTTTTATAAGAACCACATTTCTATTAAATAAAATTGAATAATAGTTTTTTTATTTTTCTAAAATGTTGTTTTGATAGTGTTTGTGTAGCTGGTAAAGGTTGTCAATTAGTTCCTAAAAATTGAGATGATAATAATTATTGTACTACTGATAGCGTATGTTTCACAACTATAAAATTGATTGATCTTTGTATTACACCAATTACACGTAAAATTAATCAGATAGTAACTGTAGAAATTTCTAAATAAAGATATGTATTATAAAACTATTGAATAGTTATTAGAGCTTCGTATTACCATACATATTTCAATAATATCTATGTTTCATAACTTTTAGATACATATTTATTATAAATCTTTTATTTTATTAAAATTTTTTATTATTAAAAAGCTTTGGTTGTTTTTTTGTTTGGTAATTCAATTGATTGCGGATAATTAAAATAGTTTAAAGGATCATATTTTAATTTAATTTCTTGTAATATTGGATAATTATCACCATATGTTTTAGTTTGCCAATTATCAACATTTTCTGGAATGTTTGGATATATTCTAGTTGATATCGAATTTAGATTTTCATTTAAATAATTTCTAAAATCATTAAATTGATTATGATTATCTGCATTAAAATAACTACAATATAAACCAACCAACCATTTATTTTCATTACCACGATGAATGAGTGATGTTTGTTTTCTCAATTCAATTGGATCACCATTAGTTAGTTCACCACCATTATAATTAATTTGTAATGCACAAAATGATTGTTTATCATTTTGAATAAGTTTCATTGTTTTATTGATTTCATTGGCAATTGATAATGCAGCATTTACAGTTTGATTATTTAATAAACAATATCTACCAAATCCAAATGTAAAAGAAGGAACTTGGCTAATACTACCATACATACCAATCAAATCCATAAAAGTCTTTTCATTTTTATTACCTATGGTTTGTTCTGAATTTGGTATTCTTTTAACTATTAATTTTAATAAATCATTAAAATGAATATCACCTTGACATGTTGGTTCGTTAACATAAAATAAGTTCATTTCGAAAATATTTATATAATTTGAAAAAGTACCTTCAAAATAAAAATACATACTTGCTTGCTCTTCTTGAGTTAAACTTTCAACGTACTCATTTAATATTAATATAGCTTCAAATAAATCTTCTTGTTGTATTTTAATTTGATTGTGATAATATAAAGGTTGAGCATCATGTACTTTAATTTTAAAATCGGTGACTACACCAAACCCAGCATTTCCAGCACCAAGTAATGCCCAATGTAAATCTGAATATTCATTATGTTTATTTGCTTTTACTATATGACCATTTGCTAATACAACTGTATGTTCAATTATATTATCAATGATATATCCAACATGTTTACTACCTAAATGACCAATTCCTCCTGCTAAAGCAAGTCCCATACCAATTCCTGCACCTGTACCACCAGTTGATATCAAACCATGTTTTAATAACTCTTCAAATAATTCGCCCATTAAAACACCACTTTGAGCAATAACGGTTTTATTATTTGGATTTACTTTTATTCCTTTCATTCCACTCATATCTAAATTAATAGTATCATTTAATATTGATAATGAAATATATGAATGACCACCACTTCTAACGGATACAGATTTACCAATTGATTTAGCATGTATTATAATATCTCTAATTTCATGTTCATTATAAACTTTAACATATCCATATGGTTTTCTAAAATCATATAAAGCATTACAAAAATTATAATATCTGTATTCATTTGAATATAATTCCAATTGAAAATTTAATCCATCAACATATTTAATTTCTTTACTTTCATTTTTATTTATTGTTATTAAAATTGTAAAAACTATGAATATTTGTATTTAATTTCATTTTTATCGTTCCTATTTTAAAATCCATTTCACTACCTTTTTATATAAAATAAACCAATATAACAAATATATTAAACGAAATTATGTTGCACATTAATAGTGCAATTATAACAAATAATTGCTAAAAGTCTATATAGGATAAATATGCTGGGGAATAATTTATTATACTTGAAATCATTCATTACAAATATTCATTCAACTAATCAACATTAACACATTTAGTATTTAAAGGTAAAAATAAATCCAATTTATATTCAAAATCTAGAATATTGTATTGTTTATGAATATATTTGCCAGATTGTTAAATAGAACACTAATAATTAATATAAACGAGCTATGAAAATTAGAAACTGTTTGTAAAAGAAAAAGAAAAATAATAATACACATATGTATATCATCATTAATAATTAAAAAAACAATTGTTTGGATATGGAATTTGATGTGTCATATTTAGTTTCTATTAAATTTAATTTTTTTTTTTTTTAATATGATAACATGATAAATTTAACGACGAAATTAATCTGGACTGATAATTAAAATTAATGTTATGTGTTTCTTGATCCATTGTGTGTGGTTTGTTTTGAATATAAAAAATTAAATTCAAAATCATGTTTCATACATATATAAAAAAATAAAAAGATTCATTTTAATTCATGAATTTATTAAAAAATAAAAGGACGAATTCAAATATAAATTTACAATTATATAATATGGAATACACAATTTATACTTTTATAATAAGATAAATTTATGAATTCCACAATTTATACTTTTATAATAATATAAACCCGTAAATTCCACAATTCACAAAACAATAAATTTATGGGTTAACTTTTTATTTTTTTTTTATTTTTTATTTAATATAATTTTTTATATAAAAATAAAAAAATAAAAGATTATACAAATGTGGTGTTTGTAATTAGTCATTAATTGTTCAAAAAAATAACGATAAATTAAAAAAAAATTAATTTGTCAGAAATTAAATGAACATAATCTTATCTTTTTTATTTATTTATTTTTGGATATATTTCTATCCTTAATGTAGATTTTTATAATAATGACGGTCATTATGATGGATACTATCAATGCAGCGATCAGGTATACAAGTATATGCATTAATCAATTGTAAACATTCATATCCAACTGGGCAGTTCACATTTAACATCATGATGACTACCCGTTGTTGAGGATACTGTTGATGTCGTACCACCAGTTATTGAGTTTGTTGACGTCGTACCACCAGTTGTACCACTTGTCGTAGATGATGTTGTTGATGTCGTACCACCTGTTGTACTTGTTGATGATGTGGTACTGCCAGTTGTGCTGGTACCTGTTGTTGATGATAATGTTGCCCCTCCAGTTGTGCTTGTAGTTGTAGTCGTTGAGGATACAGTATTTGAAGTAGTAGTACAATTTTCAGTGTATTCACAAATACCAGAATCTAAACAGACAGCATTAATACAAGGATTAACTGTTACA
>JABXES010005500.1:0-34921 GCA_013375695.1 Dictyostelium brefeldianum
TTACAGTAATATAAACCCCTCAAATAATAAATAAATAATATTTCTTTTTTTTTTTGTTTTTTTTTTTTACTTTTATAATTATTATTATTATTTATTATTATGTTATTATTTCTTATTATTATTATATTATTATTTAATTGGTTATTGTTATATAAAAAAATAATAAATACACACCATGACCATTTTGTTTTGATAGTTCTATAGACAAAAAAAATTATCAAATGCTTTTTTTTTTTTTTATCGCCCACAGAGTTGAGAAATTTTTTTTAAAAAAAATTAAAAACATTTAAAAATAAATACCGAAATCTCAAAAACGAAATTCACAAACCGTTATTGTTATTTGTGATATCAATTGATACTATCTAAGCATATAATAGTTATATCAAATGTTTTTTTTTTTTTTAGATAGTATTAAACATGCAATAGTAATAAATATTGGGTTATTTGTTATGTGTATACTTTTGTCATATTATTGTGTTGTAAAAAACAGAATAGGTTTTTTAATTGATTTGAAAATTTGGTCACGAACTGACATTTATAACATTTGGGAATTTTTTGGAAAGCTTTAATTTGCCAATCCATGGATAACAATAGAAAAGATGTATTTGTTAAAGTTGGTAATATTGGTGCATCCTCTTAGCGAATTACTATAGTAAATTTATATTGGGGTTTATCTATTGTATTTATTTTTGTATTGCCATAATGGTTGTTTAGGTATTAACATGAAAATTATTAGTTGTATCTTATTTAAATTGGTATTTATAGAAATATAAATTAGTTATGAAATATTTAACAGATAGATTTACCTGTGATATTCACGATCTGAATTTATAGATATAACTAGATAGATTTTAGTTTCAAGTCCTTTTCCAAATTTTTTTAGATAATACCAGGTTTATCCAAATAAGATGGACTAATTATTTGGAAACTGTACTGGGTGTTTTATCGATTTTTCAAGTATTTTGGAAATCAACATTTTTGGTTTAAAATTTTAAAAGATTTTTTTTTTTTTTCGTTGTTTCCATTTTAATTTTCCAAAATGGATAATTGGGAAAACACAGTGGGTGAGGTTTATATAATCAGCCAGCAGCAACAGATAATATTCCTACAAACAAACAAATTGATTATATAACATCAAATAATCAAGCAGAGGAAAACAGAGTTGCATGTCAAGATGAATATAATGCATTAACACGTTCTCCACCATCAGCACCGTTAATTAAATGAAACCAAAAATGACACAATCATTGAAGACGAAGATGGCGGTGACTGTCATTATTGTGATAAATGTGGGAGAAGAAGAAAATTCACAAGTGGTTCTTGTTTTGGCATCCTTTTATGCTTGTTATTAGCAATCGGAGGTTTAATATTTGTTTTTAGTCGTAATAATTATAATAATTCACAACTAAACTTAATTACAAATTTTGTAAATAAAAATTTAAAAAACTCTTAGGTTAATTATTATACATCAATAAATTATTGTTTTTTCCATTATTTGTGTAAAAAAATAATCACGATCTCTCTTTTTTAGATATTTAACCAAAAAACCATATCCATATCTATTTAAAATAACCAGACAAACTGTCCTGGGGTTTTAAAATTATTTTTATCGTTTTTTTTAAATTTCTTTTGAGAAAAAGAAATCTATATTTGGTTGAAATTAATATTGGTACAGCAACAGGTAGCCCTTCAAGTGAACAACTTTGTAGTAAATCAAATAAACATGCACTAGATAACAATTATACCCACAAATAATAATATTACTTTTCTCTGTCATCGAGCTATTCAAATGAAAATTCATTATTATTATATAAATATACTATTATTGAAGATACTGATTACCTGGCGATTGTTGTGACTATTATTTTGACAAGAGTGATGGTAAAAGGAAAAACTATCCAAAAGTTCTAAAAAAAGAGGAATGATTGCTCTTTTTTAGCACATTTATTTTTGGTATAGTTATAATTGTATTGGTACTTGTTTTTCGCAATAGTCTTTCATAATCACAACTTAATGGTATTAAACAATTACAAATTGTAATTCTTTAATAAAAATTTAAATATTAAATCTTAGTATAATGTTTTTATGATTTTAATTTCTATTTATTTTTTTATAATAAAAATGCAAATAAAGATACAATTAATGATAATAAAACAAATGATGAAGAAACAATATGACTACTTGAATTTGAAGCAGTGCCTTCAATTGGTTGACTTGCTAAAATTGAATATGGGACACCTGAAATTGAAAAACTATTACATACACCAAGAGCAACTGTTTGTTGAAATATTGGAAAAAGTGGACAACCAACTGAAGCTGTAACAGAGTAATTTACTTGAGGAAATGTAGTAACTGGTGTTGTTGTTAAATATGGAAGAGCATAACCACATGTTTTATCTGATGGAAGTAAAGTACTTTATATTTAATTTAACGTTAAATGTTAGTAATTATATTTTTTTTTAAAACAGTGCATCTAAATAATATCTAAATAAATAATTTTACCATTCACCAGTATTAATTTCTATAGTTTTATAATTTCCCACACATAAATGACTACAATATACTCTAGCAGAAATGTATGTTCCATAAACTGAATCACTTTGAACCAAATTTAAAAGCCCAACAATTAAAATTGTTAAAATAATTAAAAATTTCATTTTTTTTTATCTATTTATATATATTTTTTATCACAAAGAAAATTAAACTTAATTTTTTTTCAAAAAGGTGCAGTCTTTATTCATCAGGAAACATTGAGAAAAATATCAATTATTTTTTACAATAAAACCTGATGATTTGAGAATAGTTACGAGATATAGTTTTTATTTCATGAAATATTATAAATTAACAATAATTAATTTCACTGTTCTTTGATAGTTAGAAATAATAATTATTGAATGTGGATAAAATAATAAATGATAAAATGATAAAATGAGTAAGATCTTGAAAAAATGATTTATTTTAATTAATTTAAAAATATTTCTTATATTTTTTTTTATTTTTTTTAAATTTTTTTTTTAAATTTTTTTTTTTAAAATTTCATTTAGCAAGACCAACAACAAAACAACACTATTTTTTTAAATATGGAACAAGATGATGAAAAAAACAATGAGAATATAACGACTACAACTACTACAGCATCAACTACATCACCTTTATCATCTACAACTAATATAAACGAACCTGCACAACCAATAAGGATAACTCCTGATAGTAAAAGTAGGATTGCATACATACACAGAAACATATTATATTGTGATTCATTAGTATTTTTAATACTAACATATACACATTATTCATCATCATTATCACCATCACCATTATTATAGTTGTAGTATATTTTAAGAATGCGGGTGGAGCACAACCATTAAAACAAAAGAAATTTAAAATTCAAGCAAATGTTTCATTTCAAAATGTTATAGATAAACTGAGAACACAACTAAAATTAAAATCAAATGAACCATTGGTAAGTAGTTTGGATATTTATTAGCGCTGTCTCACACGCATATGTAATGATAGCATACTAATACATTTACCCTCGCTTTTACAGTTTTTATTTATAAATCAAATATTTCAACCAAGTCCAGATGATATTTTAGGAGAATTATATAAATGTTTTCATCATAATGATCAATTAATAGTAACATATGGTTTAGTTCCTATGTGGGGATAATACCAGTGTTTTTAGTTTCGAAAATATATATCACATATAATGTAATAAAATACAGGCAACACAGACAAACACACAACACATATCTTTGTAAATATAAAAAAAAAACACAACCACGTACGTTTATTATTTGTTGTTTGATATATTTTTATTTTGTATTTATTTTGTAAAAAAGAATAATCCTTTTAAATATTCAATTATATTAGATACATGTTGTTTATATAATATAACATCATCTGGTTTTTGATTATTTGGAGATTGAATATTACTTAATAGTCGATAGAAATGATGTTGATCATATTTACTTGAAATAATTGACATTATTGATTTTTCTGGTGTTAACAAAATCATAATATTACAAATTAATTTCTTTGATTTTAATAATTGAATATCGCCATCACCATTGTCAGTAGTAGTTGATAACTTTACATCAATTTGATTTACTAAATTAAACAATTGATTAAATAATTTAACTTGACCTACTTGTTGTTCATCACCATTACCACCGTCAATTTCATTTAATAATGATAAAAATTGTTTCTTTGAGCATAATAATGAATCTTGAATCCATTTTAATATTGGTTCAATTGAATGTTGTTCACTACCATTTAATAACATCCAAAACCAATTAAAAATGAAAGAATCTGTTTCATGATTATTTGATAATATAAAATTTGAAACTATCCAACTTGTACATTCTAATAGTATTAATTTCTCTGAAGGACTACCAATGAAATTACCATTTGTATTTTCAATTGATTTAAAATTCTTTATTAATGAAACTAAATTTAATCCAGATACTTTAACCATACTACCATGTTGATTACTTGATTGAATAATTGATTTTAATGAAGTTAAAAGTAAAACAATTGAATTTTTAAATTCAAAATCCAAATTTATATTTAAAAATAAATTAAAACAATTATTTAATATAATTAATAATTGATAAAATTCATTTGATGTATTGATACTGGTACCATTATCACTTGTTGACGATAATAAATTATTTAAAATATTATTAAATAATTTAAAAATTAAATCCCAAAATAATTTTAAACAACTTGAATTATTGATTAAAATTGATAACCATGGTAATATACCTTGTTTAATTAATAATTGAATACTAGTTGAACATGTTGAAAGGTTCAATAGAATTGATAAGATTGATGATTTAATTTTACTTGTTGAAATGAATGAATCGAATAAACCAAGTAATAATGAAACTGAGTTATTCTTTTTCAATAAGAATTCAGTGTTTACATCTGGTAATGAATTTGAAATTAATTCCAATATCCAAATGATTGTTGTTTTATTTGCAGAGAAATTCAATACGTTTGAAAACATTGGAATTAGAGTCAAGTCAAAACTAGCAATACCTTTAATGAATGAAGTAATTGATTTTCTATTTACATCTGATTTTGATGAAATGATTTTAATTGAATTACAATAAAACAATGTGAAAATCGATGGAATATATTGATCCTTTTCAAAAATTGTTGATTTTAAAACTGAAATCAATTTAAACATTAATGATTCTGTTGAATTTGATTTCTTTTTATAATTTCTACTGTTTGTGCTACTGTTACTACCACCACTACCAACAATTGGTTTACTACTATCAGTATCAATTCCATTTAAATTGTTTTCAAAACCAATTGTTTTATTCAATTGTTTTTGATAAATATCCAATAATGCTTGATTTTTTGAAAGTATTGAATATGCCAATTGTCTAATTGATAATTGTTTTGAACTTGTTGATCTAACTGTAAATGAGAATGGACCATTATAAAAGAAACATGTAATTGTTTTTAATAAATTACCAGTATTCTCTCTTCTAAGATCTTCTTGTTGATTATCCAATAATGAATACTCGGAAATATAACTATCCAACAACGATATAAATAATCCCAATAAAAATGATGGATCATATGAAAATTCATTATATGATTTAAGTAAATTGATTTTATCAATAATTGGTAATGCTGTTGTTGTGGTCGTTGTAGTTGTTGACTTTTCTTGAACCATTTCTTCATCACTACTATCATCACTTTCATCATCACTACTGTCAACAGATTCAACTTTTTTACCATTATTTAAACTATTAACATTAAATGGATAATTTAAAATTGAATTTTCAAATTGGTTACCAGAAAAGAATGTATTTGATAACAAAAGTTGATTTATGCTAAAAGATTCTTTTGAATGTTTACCCCAAAGATAATTTGATTCAGAAAGAATTGAATGATTATTTCTATCATGTTGAATGATAATCTTTAATAATACTTGATCAATTGGATGAGTTGTTGCATTATAAATACCAAAATAACGAGATGATAAATTTTTACCTGAATGACATAAATTTGGTTCATTTTCATAAATTGATAATAATACCAATAATATACGATATCTAATGATATTATTTGATAATTGGTCTTCATCACCAGTACCATTGCTACCATTACTATCTTCACTACCATTTAAATTACCAGTTGTTTTAATTAATTCAATTATTTCATTATTTTCACATAATTCTCTAAATATTAAATCTATATAATATTTATATTTATATGTTGATTTTGAATTTAATGAATTTATAATTGATTCTATTAACATGAAATTTGATTCATTAAAATTTGAAAATACAAATTTAATAATCTTTTCAAAATCAAATTGATTTGAATATATTATAAATTGACTGAAATTGTTTAAATTTAAATTGAACAATATTGAATTATCTGAAGTTGAAATTAAATTTTTACAATAATTTAAAATAATTGATTTAACCAATTCTGTTGATAATTCTTCTTTTTGTTCACCATTACCATTACCACTAGTATTAAATAATGTTAAATAATTTAATTTTGAATTTAATAAACCGTTGGCTGATTGACCAATTGAAACAAATTGATATAGTTTGATTATTGTGTCGTATGTTTCAATTGTGATATTACTACTATTGTTTTCATGATTAAATATATTTGAATTTGAAATTGCATTGAAAACTTGTGTTTTTAATTTCTTATCTTGACTATTATTTTTAAATACTACCAAATATATAAACGATAACCAAACTTGAATATCAAATTTAAATAATGTTTCAAAATTTAATAATTCTAAATTTAAATTTAATTTACCATTACCAGATAATAAAAATATTGATAAAATTGTTGAAGTTGTTGGAGTATAATTCTCTAAACAATAATTTAAATAATTTGATAATTCTTTACCACTACCAATAGTTGATAATATTAAATTTGTTGGATATACAATTTGATTTATATCATTTAATAAAAATTGTAAGATAAATTGATCAATACAAGTTTTATAAATAAATTCCAATTTATATTGTTTTGATTCATTTGATAATTGAACCAATTGATTAAAAGTTGATTTTAAAATATTACAAATATCTTGATTTTCAATTACATTTGAATTAAATGATATTTTACTAATATTTGAGGAGGAGGAACAACCAACATCACTACTACTAATTAAATTGAAATAACTTGGTAATACATTACTATTACCATTGCTACTGCCATATAATTGAATTGTTGAATTTATAATTTCAAAATAAATTTGTAAAATTAATTGATTTGATACCAATTGTTTAATGGATAATGATTTAAATGTTGATAATAATTCAATGCATGAATTAAAATTTAAAAATGGTAAAATCAATTCTAATACTCTAATTGAAATTAAATTTGTTGTTGTTGTTGAATTAAATTTATCTAATACCATATTTATAAATGGTGATATTATTTTATGACAATTTGATCCATTTTCATTTGTAAGAATTGCAAGTATTAATTTTGAAATATTAAATGAAAATTTAAATGATTTTAAAAATTCGCCAATAATACATTGTGTTGAAAATAACTTTTCAATTATATTTGTAACCAATACCGCAGATTTTGAATCCAATATAATTTTAATCAACTTTTCTAAACAATTGAAATAAAAATCAATTTCATAATCAATTGTATCTGAGGATGATGAGTCTTGTTGTTGTTTTAATTCAATTAAATTTTCCAATGTTTGATAAATTATTTGTAATTTTCTTGTTGGGCAATTTGAAATTAACATTAATAAAATTGAAGTAATTGAATTATTTTTGAAAATGGTTACTCTTTGAATGGTGTTTAATAAATTTAATTGTGATAAAATTAAATGAATTGGTGATACTTTTAAAATTGATAATAATTTATCCAATTCATCTTGACCTGTTGTATTGGTAATTTCTAATAAAATTGAGTTTTCAAAAATTGTTGAAATTGTTGATTGTATTTCATTTGTTGATTTACATTCAATTAATTTTGATTTTAATGATGATGTTCCTACGGATGACAATTTATAATTATTTGAATATTTTGAATAAGATTGATAATAAATGAAATTAATTGTAAATTCCAATTCTTTTGGTAAATTATAATTATTGACACCAATTAAATTATTATTATCTTTTTTAATGGCTGCTTGTTGTTTTTCAATTATAAAATTAAAAATTGATAAAATTAAAATTGAATTCTTTTTTGAATATGAAATTGATAATAGGACATTTGATATATATTCAAATTGACCAATTGTATTTTCACTTTTTGTTGCTAGTTGAAATATAGTTGAAACAAGTACAGGTGATATTAAAAGTTGATTTAAATTTGAACCAAATAATTGTTTTGATATATTTTGAACTAAATCAACATACTGGAATTTATTTTGTAATGCATTTATTAATGTTGATTCAAAGAATTCAATTGTTGACAATTTACTGATATTCTCTAACCATAAATCAATTTCAAAATCAACACTTGAAAAAATATTATTTACTGATAATAATTTAAAAATTAATTGATTATACATTCCCTTGATTTCAGGTGATTTTGATTGTTGATTTAATTTTAATAACATTGTTAAAATTGATTCTGATTCTGTTGATGAAGAGGAAGAGGTGGAAGTATGATTAAATAAATTATTTGTTGTATGAAATGTTTTTGAAAAACCAATAATTGAAATAAATTGTTTTTGTGTATATAAATCAGATGTTGATAACATTTGATAATCAAACATTTTCAATGATATGAAATCTGTGATTGGTAGGTAACGGAAATATTCAGCAATAATTGAAATGTATTGACTATAAATAATTGATGATGATTTAAATTGACCAACGTGTTCTTTAAACCATCTAAATTGTGGTAACCTTTCTTTTATACCATTTTTTAAATTTTCAATAAAATTGATTAATTTTTCAATTTCATTTTCTTTTTCCAATTTTTCAATTACTGATAATACCACAGTGGATGATTTGTTGTTGTTTTTAGCCAAATAATTTTGTTTATCAATTAGAAATTGATTTAATGATTGTAATACTTGATTTACTCTTTTTAAACATAATAATAATACTAATAATTGATTATATGTTACTAATTGTGATGGTTGATTACTACTGTCTGTGCCACTGTCTGAATTACTGGTAGTGTTGTTGAAAAATGTTAAATTTGAAATTTGTGGTGGAATTAATAAATTTATTAAAACCAATGGTGAAGATGGAATTGATTCTAATAGTTTACTACTGGTAATTTTAGCGGTTGGTGCTTTTGGAATTGGTGATGATAATGTTTTAATTAACATTGTTGTTCTGTTTAACCAATTTAATGATAATGATACTTCACATGTACCTAATTTCTTTAAATATGATGTAAATAAATCTGGACATGCATTAATAATCTTAATAAATAATGATTGATGTGTTTGATATGCAATTGGATTTAATTCTGTAATCAATGATACAATTGATTTATTTTCAAAACTTGGATTATCATTATCTCTAAACCATGTCCATCTACAAATTAAAATATACATTAGTAACTAGTTTATTAGGTAGTGTATATACTAATGAGTGAGTATGTACTTACTTTGGATCAGATGAAATGATACCATGTGTTGATGAACAACATAAAATTGTTAAAAATTTATAAATTGATTGACGACAATCTTCACCAATATCTTCTTTTGAAAATATTAAACCAATTTTTGAAAGGAATGAAGTTGAAAAGAATTTAATTTTTAAAATTTTTGAAATATTATTTACACGTAAAATATTGGTTTCCAATGATTCAATTAAGTCCAATACTACATTATGATGATCCATTTGAAGTTTTTGACAATATTTTAATAATAAATTTTCATTTTCCATTATAAATTCACTCAACTTGATATTATGATGTTTTAAAAATGATAATAGAAATCTTAATACATATGGTCTTGTACCTAAATATGCTCCATTAATTGATAAATCATTCATTGATTTTTGAAATCCCTAAAAAAAAAAAAAGTAAAGTAAGTAAATACACATGTGTATTTATGGTAGTGTGTAATTTACGTACATTTGAAGTGAAATCAATATTTGTTGAAAGTTGTTTTGCAATTTTTAAAGATAATGGAATGATTGCGGATAATAATCTAAAACAATTAATTGTTAAGTTGATTGTATCTTGATTATAATTTGTAATTATTTTGAATAGATCAGTAGACTTATTTGAAATGATTTTATCAGCCAATACTTTTATTTGATGTTGTAATGTTGGATCATCATTAATTGTTATTATAATTGCGATGAATTCCAATAACAATGAATAAACATTTTGATAAACTTGATATTTATCAATACAAGTTTCCCAAATTGTGAAAATTTCATTCAATTGTGGTGATGATTTTAAAAATTCAAATATAATTGATAATCTTTTATTCTTGTAATTTGGTTGATCTGGTGAATCTATATCTTCCATTTCTGCGTCTTCTTTGTCTTCATCATCATCACTATTTTCATCAGTATCACGTTCTTTTTCATCTCTAATCATTTTATTTATTGAATATAAACCTTTTTCAACATCTTTACTACTTGCTGAATTTATTAATTGTTTAAACTTGAATAATGATAAATTTTCAATAAATTCAATCTTTACTAATGATTCATTTTGATTACTTGTATCTGTTGTTGCTGTTTGTTTCTTTCTATCTTGTTTCCACTGTTTACTCATAGTTTCTAATTAGTATATACTTTTTAGGTGTGTTACAAATATTACATACATTTAATGAATTTAATTTCTTTTGCTTTTTTCTATTCATCTTTTATTATATACGATATTTATAGATATCTAATAAAAAAATTGATTGAAAAATGAAAAACCGAGTGAAACGAAATTAAAAAAAAAATAAAAAAAATAAAAAAAAAAAAAATTAAAAAAACGAAAAATTTTAAAGTTGCTTGTGTCAAATATATATTTGTAAAACTTAATACAAATTACTATTAGTTTCTTTATTTTTATAAACATATGCTCTTTAATATCGATTTCAATGTCATCAGTTTGTATTGCATAAACGTTATATCTTGCAATGATGATCATTTAAAAGGTGCAATTGATGATGATTAAAAGTATGTTTTAAACACAATAAAAAATAACAATCGTATATGTTTTTGTTTGTGTATTTATTTTGTACAAATTTTAACCAAATATATTTGTAAAGTATTTGATTGTGATGGAGTTGGAAGGGAAACAGGGGTTACGTTAAACCCTTGCTATTATTATTATTGTTGTTGTATGTTTGTATGTTGTTTGTTTGTTTTATATATTATATTCGGATAGGAGTTAAATGATATCAGTTGTTGTTTAAAATAAATAATAAAATGAAAAGGGTTATGAATTGATTCTTTTACTTTTTGAACAATTTAATTGAAACACCAACTACAATACCAATTATAATTAAAAGTATAATACAAATCACTATTAATTTCTTTCTACTATTATTTTTATAAACATATGCTTGTTCCAATTCTTCAATCGCAATTTCAACGTCCATATTAGCTTGGGATGTATTATTATCTGCCTGAATTAACATTTCTCCTTGTTCATCTACCAACATCCTAATGATTATAATTATAATTATATTAGTATAAATATTTACATGTGTTATTTTTTAGTATTGTTTAAACAACACGTACTTTAAATCATCCATTGCACCTTTTAAATGATACACATCATTTGCAAGATCTTTTGCTTGTTGATTTCTTTCTGCTAATATTGTTTCTTCATAATCATAACCTCCATCATCTTGAAGTAACGGTTGTTTTAAAGGTACATATGACATTTTGCTTTATTTATTTATATTATTTATATATACAATATTGTTTAATTAATTATTATTGTATTGTGTATTGTTTGTTTTATGCAAACAAAAAACTTAAATGTCGTGGGTTTGGGTGGTGTTTTTTTTAAAATTTTGCAAGATATTTTATTTTTTATTTTTTTAATTATTATTTTATAATTTATAGCTGACGTATAAATAAATATCTAATAAAAAAAAAATTATTTTTTTATTTATAAGTTAAGTTTGTGTATATATTATTTTTTTGGGTGTGTTGATATTTTTTATTTGTAAAAAAAAATAAAAATATGCCAAAAATTTTTATTTTTTTTATTTTTATAAAAACTGATGAAAACATGTTTTTTGCGAACTTTGCTTATTTCTTCAAGTTTTTCTGTCGATAATAAGAAAAGATAAAAAGATGATGGTCATCAAAAGACTTGTTTAGACTTTTTCTTTTTTTTTAATTAATTTAGTTTATATTATTGCAACTACGATTGTCTGATAGTGGTACAATAAACTAATAAAAATTAATTATCTGCAATAACAGAACAAATAATAGATGGTGTTGTGTTTTTGTGTGCTTGGCAAATTCGAGCTTGATTTTTCATCGAATTTTTAAAAAAAAACAATTTGCGATCAGGTTGAAAAAATTTTTTTTTTTTAATCAAACAAGGTCGCAAAAAAAAAAAAAGAGAGAATATGAAAGAAGGAGAAAAAGATTTAAATTATAAATTATATAAACTCGTATTTAGTAATATATATCTTAGTACATATATATTCAATATAGTTGTATCAAGTGGAAATAAATATCAAAAATCATATAAAGAAATTGATTTTGATTTTATGGTTAATAAAAAACATAATGAATTAATTAAAGATAAAATTAAAGCGGGTATTCAATTTAAAGGTTTTACATTTGCAAATTTAAAAAAGTTTATTTATAATAGATGTCAAGAGTATCATGATAACGATTCATTTAAAGAATATCAATTTTTAAATTCATTTTATCAATTAAATAAATCAACATTAAAAGATACAAATAAAACAAATTACATTCATAGAAATACAAATTATTTAGATGTTGGTTTATTTGGATTTACAGTGTATTGTCAAAATTTTAATTTTTTAAAAATAGTTTATAAAGATTTAATTGTTTGTGGTGAAACAAGAGGTACTACAAAACAACAACAAGATCAGTTTATTAATATGGTTAGTAAAAAGTTTAATTTAAATAGTGGATTTAAAACTACTTTATTGGATGTTGCTTTGAAATATGGTGATTTGGAAATTATCAAATATTTATATTTTGAAATTGGGTTAAAGGAATTTGATCAAAATAAAGCGTTGACATATTCGTTATGTTCAATAAATAGAAATCAAGTTGTAAAATTCATATTGGATGGTGATTTAAAGTATGACCCATTAATGGATTGTCAAGATATAGATTATGATTTCAATAGAAATTTATTACAATTGGATATTACATTGCTACAGAAATTATATTCATTAGGTACAACTATAGAATGTAAAAATGTAACATTATATCAATTCACTCAATCTTTTTATTACATGTTAAAATCAAGTTGGGGTAATAGTTATAGAGCGTTAAAGAAATATATAGTTTATGACTTAAATAGATTAATATCATTTTTAAAGAATATGTCATTCACTTTATACGTTAGTCAAGAGAATATCTATTACCTTTGTTTATTAAAGAAATTAAATTTCCTCATCTCTTACAATGATGATCCATCAACAGTAGAGCAACAAAATAATAACACTGATTATTTTTATACATTAAAACAAAAAGAAATTATTAAAATTGTTTCAAGAGATAAATTAATTCAACAATCAAAACAACAACAATCATCAAATAATTTTTTAAATATTTTATTTGGTAAAAAAGAAACACCAACCACAACTACAACAACAACAAAACCAACTGGAGTTATGGAAGTACCAGATAAAGTAATTAATTTTAAAGAAATATTAAAGTATGAATGTGAATTTATGCCGGTTGTATATGATAATTTTAACATGCAACGTGAAATAGAAAGAATTTATATATTTGACTTTTTAAAATATACAATCAACCTTAATTTATTTGAAAAAGGTATGTGGAATGAATTGGCATCTGCATTTAGTTCAAATTATAAAGAACATGATACAGAACAAAGAAATATAGTATACCTTAAACCAATAAATAAATCTGTATAGTAACTAAAAACAATTGTTTTTATTTTAAAAAAAAATAAAATGTTTTGTTTTATTAAAATTAACTTTTTTCAATTATAATTGTAAAAATGCAATTCAAACAACAAAAATATAATTAATATGCACACTGTTAATATTTACAAATATATACTGGTAAAAGTTATTTGTAGGATTTAAAGCAACTAAAAAAACAATTAATTATAATGTAAATATATTTTAACCCATTGATTTTTTACATTATTTTTGTCATAGATTATCTATTTTTCAAAGCATGGAGAAACGTAATAAGAAACGAAATATTATTTAATAAAAGATTATATACAAATAAGAAATTTGAAATTACAGTAGATCAATTTTAGAGAAATAAATATAAAAGTTATATACAAAACTTGGGATTATCCGGACATGGTAATATTAATGATATGGTATGATTAAACTATATTTAAAACGTAAAGGAAAAACAATTATTACAAACTTTTTATCTACTAATAAATTTTACCACATTTTATTTTTATACATATACAAGGATATTTAAGTTAGGTATATATGAGTTATGCAGTATGAATGAGGAATATTATTTGATAATTTGTAATTATAAATTAAAATTATAAAATTAACTTTTTTACATTATGTAATGTATTTTCAAATTATTTTTATTTTAGAAAATAAAAAAAAAAATATTATTTTAATTAAATAGCTAATAAATTATATTTATAAAATTTTTAAAAATGGATATTAATTATAATTCCAATTGTTCAACACAATTAGAATTAAATCAAAATAATAAAGAATGGTTTGATAAATGTGTACTTTTAATGATTGAAAATCACAAAACAAATAATTCAGATAAACCAATTACAATACTTGATATAGGATGCTCTCATGGTAGAAATTCAATTGTACAAATTAATAATATATTAGAATTAGTAAATCAAAATATTAAAAATCCAATGATTCAAGTATACCATGATGATTTGGAAATGAATGATTTCACAAAATTATTTTTAGAAATTAAAGAAAATCCTTCAAGTTATATTAAAAAATCAAAAGGAAATAATATATTTACATATGCAATAGGTAAAGGATTTGAAAATCAATTAACATTTGATTCATCAGTTGATTTTATATTCTCATTTTTTACATTTCATTGGTTACCTACTGATATACCAAATTTACATTTCAATCCAAATTCATTAGTTGTTTATAGAGAATCAAGTAGACCAGAAGGATATTCATTACATTTTAAAAATAAATTAGAATCTGTATTTACTCATCGTTTAAATGAATTAAAACCAGGTGGTATATTCATTTGTAATTTTCAAATTTTAAGTAACGAAGGTGGTCATCAAGATATTGAAAGATCATTTGGTAATTTAAAACAAATCCTATTGGGAATGGTGAATGACAATGTAATAACATTTGATGAAATTTCAAATTTTTCAATACCAATTATATTCTTATCCAAAAAAGAATGTGATCAAGTTGTAGATGATTTATCATCAAAAGGATTAAAATTATTATTCACTGATACCAAAGTAAAAGATACAAATTTTATTGGTGAGAATACAATAAATGCACTATTATCAATATTTGGACCATTCATTAAAAATTCATTTATTGGAACAACTGAAATAAAAGAAACAAAATATAAGAACTTTGTATCTAGAGTTTATTCAGTTAATTTAATTGATAGTTCTAACTTTTATTATTCATTTACCATTGCCTATTATTATTTTCAAAAACAAGCTGTTAGTTAATTAAATATATTTATAAAAAAATGATTCTACACAAAGAAATATAACATATTAAACCAAATAAATAAGTCTGTACCTGAATCAAACAATAAAATTGCTTTTATTTTTCAAAAGTTTGTTTTTTGTTTTTTAAAATAACTTTTCAATTATAATTATAAAAAGGAATAAAAATCCAAAATATTTGTTTGCATTAAATTTGTCTTCACATGAAGCTTTGTTATCAAAATCTACTGTTACCAATTGCCAAACTAAATGACCGCCACATACAATGATTGTACCAAAATAATAAAACAATGAAAATTTAGCCGCAATACCAGTTAATATCATTCCAATGATAACAAATAATGAAAAAATACTTAGAATAAATCTACTATTATCACCAAATGTTAATGCAGTTGAATAAACACCTATATGAATATCTTCATTTTTATCTTGATGTGCATAAGTTGTATCATAAACAATTGACCAACAAATACCAGATAAATAAAGTGGTCCAACAATCTTTAAATCAATATATCCTGTTATAACTGAATACCCAACTAATACACCCCAATTAGCTACTATTCCTACTAGAAATTGAGGGTAATGAGTAAACCTTTTACTAAATGGATATAATACTGCAAGTGGAATACCTAAAAAAATGAACTAGTCTGTAATTAATTAATTATACACATTAAATTATTTGAATCAATATATTGGAAAATATAAATACATACGTAAAATTATTAAAACAATTTAGAGCAACAAAACCTAAAATTATAAATTGAATCATTAAATAAACAAATGCATTTGAATGATTAAGTTTACCACATGCAATTGGTCTATTTTTTGAACGTTCAATTAAAGCATCAAATTTATAATCAGCCATATCATTCATTACACAATGAAAACTTCTCATTATAATTGATAAAAAACAAAAAAGTAACATCATTTTTAAGTCTGGTAATGATCCTTTTTCTGCTGCCAATGTAATTGACCATAATGCTGGCGCTAATATTAACAAAGTTCCACTTGGTTTTTCAATTCTACTTAATTTTAAATATGGTTGAATTGATTCTGGTAATTTATTAACCCAATCTAGTTTACCTTTCATTTCTTATTTAGTATAATATAATAATATTATTAAATTAGGTTTAATGTTTAATGTTTATATATTCATTTATTTATTTCTCTTTTAAAAATAATCAAAATAATGTTTTAAATAATTTATAGTATACTTTTGTAACAAATAAACAGTTAAATGTATATTAATTCGTGTTCATTATTATAAAAATATAATAAATAAAACATTTAACTTTAGTTATGTGTTATTTGTGTTCATATGTATTTATTTGTAGTACTTGTACCCAAAATACAAGAGAAAATAAAAAATTCCATCTTTTTTATCTATTAATAAATATTAACACATTTTATATTTTTATACATATACAAGAATATGAAAATATGAATTTTTTATATGAAAGAATGGTATTCAAGAATTAATCATTACATATAATAAATTTAATTTTATTGCGTTATAAAATGTATTTCAAATTATTTTAGAAAATAAAAAATAATTAAAATTAATTTTTAAACACATTATTTTATTTATATTATAATTTCTCAAAATGGATAGCAATTATAATTCCAATTGTTCAATACAATTAGAATCATATGAAAAAAATAAAGAATGGTTTGATAAATGTGTACTTTTAATGATTGAAAATCACAAAACAAATAATTCAGATAAACCAATTACAATACTTGATATAGGATGCTCTCATGGTAGAAATTCAATTGTACAAATTAATAATATATTAGAATTAGTAAATCAAAATATTAAAAATCCAATGATTCAAGTATACCATGATGATTTGGAAATGAATGATTTCACAAAATTATTTTTAGAAATTAAAGAAAATCCTTCAAGTTATATTAAAAAATCAAAAGGAAATAATATATTTACATATGCAATAGGTAAAGGATTTGAAAATCAATTAACATTTGATTCATCAGTTGATTTTATATTCTCATTTTTTACATTTCATTGGTTACCTACTGATATACCAAATTTACATTTCAATCCAAATTCATTAGTTGTTTATAGAGAATCAAGTAGACCAGAAGGATATTCATTACATTTTAAAAATAAATTAGAATCTGTATTTACTCATCGTTTAAATGAATTAAAACCAGGTGGTATATTCATTTGTAATTTTCAAATTTTAAGTAATGAAGGTTCACATCAAGATATTGAAAGATCACTTGGTAATTTAAAACAAATTTTAATTAAAATGGTTAATGATAATGTAATAACATATGATGAAATTTCAAATTTATCAATACCAGGTTCATTCTTGTCCAAAAGTGAATGTGACCAAGTTGTAAATGATTTATCATCAAAAGGATTAAAATTATTATTCACTGATACCAAAGTAAAAGATACAAATTTTATTGGTGAGAATACAATAAATGCACTACTATCGATAGTTGGACCATTCATTAAAAATTCATTTATTGGAACAACTGATATAAAAGAAACAAAATATAAGAACTTTGTATCTAGAGTTTATTCAGTTAATTTAATTGATAAATCTAAATTTAATTATTTATTTACTATAGCTTATTATTATTTTCAAAAACAAATAATTGGTTAATATATATTTTATATGCTAATTAATAACAATAAACAAATTAAATGTTCAATTAAAATAATATAGTCTTTTCTGTTTAATTTAATTAAAATTTCATTTTTCTTTGAATTTTTTTTGTTCTACATTATCTAAAAAAAATTTTTTTTTTGCTTGAAAAAATCAAAATAATGAACTCTAGCACACAAATTGTTACAAATAATAATAGCAATAATAACAATAATAATAGTAGTAATCAATACCATGCACCTATACCATTAGAAGAATTAATTGGATATAAACTTTATTTTCCTGAAAAGACAAACAAATTAATAGAAGACGATGATGAAAAGAATCTTCATGATTCTGTCATTGAAAAGAGAAATCAATTCATACAGTTATCAATACCTTATTTTAGAGATGTTTGTAAAGAAGTAGGTAAAAACATATATTAACATGATCTTTCTCTTTCTTTCTTTCCCTATTATTTATTATTTATCCTACTCTTCTACTTCCTCTTCATACTACTATTAAAAACAATACCAATAACAACTCAAACTAATAAAACATGATAACCATTTTATTAGACAATATATGCACCAGATGAAAATAATTCAATACCATTAGATTATCAAATATTAAAGAATCAAATATATAACGAAGAAGATCAATTTGATATTAGGTTAAGGGATGATTCAGAGTTGGTATTAAATTGTTTGGGTGTAGTTATATATCAAGTACTATATGAAGGAGTATCGGAAAGTCATAGACCAAAGAAAAAGATAAACATTAGATTATATCATTTTGAACCATTGTTACCATTGAAAAAGTTAAAAGCAAATTTAATTGAAAAGTTTGTATCGTTAAAAGGTACTGTAATACGTGTTGGTAATGTTAAACCATTGGTAGTTTCAATGCAATTCACATGTACAAAATGTACTACTCGTACACCAACTCAATACTTTTCAGAGGGTAAAGTTACATTTCCATCATGTTGTTTAGCGTATGGTTGTAAAAGTAAACAATTTGAACCAGATAGATCATCAGCATGTACAATTGATTGGCAAAAAATAAAAATTCAAGAAGATGTTGATCAAAAAGATTCATCAGGTATACCAAAAGCATTTGAATGTGAAATTACCGAAGAGCTGGTTGAAACTGTTGTACCTGGTGATATAGTAACAATTAGTGGTGTAGTTAAAATTAAATCTGAAGAAATGGGTGGCGGTGGATTCAATAAAGCAGGTAATAATCCTGTATTCCTTATATATGTAAATGTAAATTCAATTGATTCATCTAAAAGAACAAGTGCAGCCGGTGGTAAATTGGAAATTACATCATTCACACTGAAAGATATGTATGGTATAAAAGAGATTGCTGAACATCCAAATATATTTAAATTGATATCAAATTCAATTTGCCCAACAATTTATGGCCATGAATTGGTTAAAGCAGGATTAACATTAGCATTGTTTGGTGGTAATCAAAATAGAACAAATGGAGGTGGTGATAAAAATAAATTGTCACTTAGATCAGATCCACATGTATTGATTGTAGGTGATCCGGGTTTAGGTAAAAGTCAAATGTTAACTTCAATCTACCATTTATCACCACGTGGTGTTTATGTTTGTGGTGGTTATTCAAGTACAACTGGTCTCACTGTAACATTACTTCGTGAGAAAGGCTCGGGTGATTTCGCAATTGAAGCAGGTGCATTGGTATTGGCTGATCAAGGTTGTTGTTGTATAGATGAATTTGATAAAATGACTGATGAACATCCAGCACTATTGGAAGCAATGGAGCAACAATCAGTCAGTATTGCAAAAGCTGGTATTGTTTGTAATTTACCTGCACGTACATCTGTTATTGCTGCAGCAAATCCAGTTGGTGGTCATTACAACCGCGCTAAAACCGTTTCGGAAAACATTAAAATGAGTGCGCCATTACTCTCTAGATTTGACTTGATTTTCATTTTAATGGATAAACCAAACAGTGAAAAAGATCAAATTATATCGCATAATATAATGAATTTACATAGTGGTGGTAATAGTAACTCAATTAAAAAAAGAAAACCTTCAAGTGGTAATGGTAATGGTGGAAATGGCAATGATAATGGATCACAATATATTAGTGAAGAAGAAAATGATAAAACATTACCATTAAAACAAAAACTATTGATATCAGCAAATCAAGAAATCAATTTAATACCAAGTTCAATATTAAGAAAATATATTTCCTATGCAAAGAAATATGTATCACCTAAATTATCACAGGAAGCAATAGTTGTAATTCAAGAGTTTTACATTGAACTTCGTCGTAAATCATCAGGATCAGATACAATGCCAGTTACAACACGTCAATTGGAATCGTTAATTCGTTTAGCAGAAGCAAGAGCAAAACTTGAGCTACGTGAAATTGTAACTAAACAAGATGCAATTGATATAGTTGAAATTATGAGAGATTCATTGTTGGATACATTTCAAGATGAACATGGTAATATTGATTATAGAAGAGCAACTGGAATGAGTAAAAGTGGTACAGCTAAACAATTCTTTTCAATATTTTGTAAAGAAGCAGGTAAACAAAGTAAATCAACTTTTACAAGATCCGAACTCTCTGATATCATCAAAGAATTTAAATTACCATTGGATAATTTTGATCATATTTTAGGTGTTTTAAATAATCAAGGTATGATTTTAAAATCAAATGGAAAATATACAATTCATAGATAAACAAACAAAATAATATTGTAAATAAATAAAAAGAAAGAATCACAATTATAATTGTGACTTTAATATTTGCGTGTATATATAACAAGAAAACCAATTGGATGGTAAACAACAAATTAAATTTATTTATTTAATTTAAATTAATTATTGTTTTTGTTGTTCATTTGAAGTTGGAAATGGATATGGTGGTGGTGGAGGTGAAGAATCATCTTGTTGTTGATTAAAATAAATTGGTGAAGATTCTGTTGATGCTGATGTTGTAGTTGTGGTGGATGTTAAATGTTTATTTTCAATTTTTTCGATAGCAATTCTTCTTTCTTCTTCTAATACTCTATTATGTTCTTTTAATTCTTGTAATCTTCTTTCTAATTGTTTTCTTTCTTCTTCTTTCTTTGTCATTTTATTTAACTTTATGAAAAAAGTGAAAATATTAGTAAGTTGTACAATGTAAATTTACAATTGTATAATGTAGAGATAGGTTAAAAAGTAAAAGTAATAGTAGTAGTAGAAGAGTAATAGTAGTAAGAGTAATAGCAAAAGATAGAATAGGAAGAGAATTGTTTTTTTATTATAAAAGAAATAGGAGAGATAGAAAGAAATATCGCAAAGTGTTATAAATAATTGATAGAGAGAGAGTGGGTGTGTTAAAAAGAGTGAGAGAAAGAAAGAAATTGATAGAGAGAGTAGTTTAATTTAAATTTTATCTACCATTTCTTCTTCTGTTTGATCTGGTGATATATAACTAGCCAATGAAGATAAGATATCTGATAATTCATTTCTAACAGTTGCGGTAATTGATTTAACATTGTCTTTAATTTTCCAACTATTTATTTCAACTTTGAGTTCATTTAAAATCTTTTCGGTTTTTTCTAATGATTGATTGAATAATGATTCTAATTGATCAATTGCAACTTTAACTTCATTTGGTAATCCATTGTTATTGTTGTTGTTGTTATTGTTGTTTTCTTGTAATAATTGTTCAGATTCTTCAATAACATTGTTGTTATTATTTATATTTTGTTCTACAATAATTTCTTCTTTAACAACTTCAACTATTTCTGGTTTTGCTTCAACAACTGGTTGTGGTGATATTTTTCTTGGATCTGATACTAAATTTTTAACTTCATTTTCCAATTCTCTAAGTGTATTTGAAATATTCTTTAACAAACTAATATCTCTTGATTTTTGTTGTTCTTGTTGTTGTTGTACTGGCTCTTGAACGATTGGTGCTGGTGGAGGTGGTGGTGGAATTGATTGTGGTTGTTGTTGGACTACCTCTTTTTCAATAACAACAGTTGGATTAAATGCTGGTGGTGGTGTTGGAATTCTATTTTGTTGTTGATTAAATTGTTGTTGTTCGAGGAATAAAAATTCTTTTAATAATTTATCTTCATCAGATTCTTGTTGTTGAACAACTACTGGTGGTGGAAGTGGAATAGAATGTGGTTGTTGAACTTGTTGTTGTTGTTGAACTTGTTGTTGTTGTTGTTGTTGAACTTGTTGTTGACTTTCATCAGATGCTGTTTGAGCAAGCATATAATCAATAGTTGCACTTAAATCCCAGTTATTTGCTTTTAATGAAGATACACATTGTTCAGCTGATGAACTTGGGAACATTGATCTTAAGGTTGCTACTGCTTGGTCCATTGTTGATTATTTGTTTATTGTATATTAATTTGTGTTTGTATGCGTTTGCGTGATGTTAAAATATTTTTTTAAAAAAATTATTATTATTTGTTGAACTTGTGTTGTATGTTTGTTGAATTTGTTGTGAAAATATATTTTTTTTTTAAAAATTAATTATTATAATAAAGAAAAATAATGTGTGTATTTAGAGTGTGTAGATTAAACAGATATAGTTTTAAAAAGTAAAAAAAAAAAAAAAATTTTAAAAAATGAAATTTAATTATATTAAAAATTAAATTAAATTAAAAAAAATTAAAAATGGCGACAAATGCAAATTATTTAAAATAAATATTAAATTAAATGTATTACTAATAATGTTACTGTATTACTAATAAAAAAATGTCAAATCGAAATAATATAAAAAATTTAAATAAAAAAAAAAAAAAAAATTTAAAAAAAAAAAACTTTTTATCAGCTACTCATAAAAATGAGAAAAAGTTTATATGAATGCAGTACCGCTATGCCTTTTTTTTTTTTAAAAAACGAAAACAACCACACTCGCATACGTATTATTTTTTTAATTTTTTTTGTTTTAACACACAAATACCACATACGCATTTATTTTAGAATTTCGATTTGACTATGAATTTGTTTGGGTGTTTTTTATAAGCAATATTGGTGGTAAAAATTATAATTTCCATGATTTAATTTGTTTATCAAAACCACCAGAGAATAATAAATTTAAATCTTTAGATATGTAAATAACATTAATTGAAGAATTTGAATGACCTTGATAAATTGTATGGGATTTATGGTTGTTTGGATTATTTGTTAAATTTAAAGATACCAATGACCCATTTTCAAATGCACAATAAAGTATATTTGTATCATAGTCGTATTGAATATCATTAATTGAAGAATTGTTATTAATACCACCTATATTATCAACAATGATAATTGGTTTATTATCTATACCACCAATTTCTTTATTTGAATTTTGTAAATCACAATTAAATATTTTAACAGTACCATCATTACCAGCTGAAATCAATTGATTTGTACTCGCAATATAAATTATTTTTCTAATCCAACCACCTTGATTTGCTTTAATTATATTTAAACATCTACCACTCTGTATGAAAAAAAAAAAAAGATTTATTAATATCATATATTTATATAATAATATTAATATATCTTTCTTCTACATACATTTATATCCCAAAATCTTATAGTACCATCTTTTGAACATGAATATAATGTACTGTTATTATTTGAATTTAAAGCAATTGAAGAAACCCAATCCGAATGACCAACAAATACTCTTTTAAATTCACTATTTGTTAAACTATATTGAATAATAGTATCATCATCTGAACATGTAAAAAATGTATTACCACCACCTATAACCAATTGATTAATTATACCAGTATGACCTGAAAATGATTGAACTGATTCAAATTCTTTATTCCATAATTGAATTGTTTTATCATGTGATGCTGTTAATAAATTAATATCTTCATTATTGTTGTTGTTATTCAATATTTGAGTACTCCAAATACCACCTCTTCTATGAATAAATTTTGATTTTATTACTTTAAAATTATTGGTTTCCTGCATATAAATAACATCATACTTTATTAATATATTGAAAAACAAATATTAATAATAGTATCACCATTACATACATTATTCAATGACCATAGTTTAATTGATTTATCAATTGAAGTTGTATAAAGTATACCATTTAATGAATTTATACTTGTAATTATATCAGTGTGATTCTTTAATACATGTTGAAATTGTATTTTAACTGGTGCTCGTGTCTCTTCATTACCATTGTTACTTGAAATTTCAAGGTCATTATCATTTATAAACCATAAACCATATTCAATGAATCTATCTTTCTTACTTCTATGACCAATAATACAATTATTATGAATAATATATGGTTGTTCAATAGTATTATCTCTTTGTGTTATCTTTAAATTAAAATATCCTGTACCATTTGGAAATAACTTTCTATCCAATAATTTATATTTAACCAAATTTGTATCTTTATTATTATTCTGTAATATTGTATATATTAGTATATGATAGTGATGATGTTGTATAGTATGTATGTATTACTTACTAAAATTAAAGGATTAATTATATTTAAACCTTGAGATTTTAAAAATAATCTCATTGAAATTTGATCATCGATAAATGGATTTAAGAATGATATTGAATCTTGAACGAATTTAATTGTGTTTACATTTGATTTAATATAATAGAATCCTGCACATATATCATCATCATCTTGTTGAACGTATAAATCAATATCATTGATTGAGAATGAATTGATATGATTGATATCATGATAGAAATGAATGAACGGATCACGTAACCAAACAATATCAGTATCTGTCCATAAAACATTGTAACCTTTTTTCAAACAGTCTAATACAACTAATGGTTTTTCATTACACAATGCTCTAAATCCAACATTACCATATGATTCTGCTTCTTCACCATATACACCTTTATTATTATCATTTGTACCATCCAATTTAATTTCTTGACCAATATGTTCATCTCTTGAAAATTTAATTATACATGTACCTGCTGGGTACCCTTTATCAATAAAAAATTGATATGCTCTTTCGTCCATGCAATACAATAGAAATCTTTCATTGGAAATTGACAACTTTTGAAAACATTTTAATAAATTTAATGTCATATCTCTAAATCCATAATTACACATTAATACTATTTTATCATTTGAGTAAATATATTTTGTAGTTGCTGAACAATCATTATTTGTTATTGTTGATGTTGATGTCATGGTTTGAACGAAATTAATAAAAAAAAAAAAAATTGAAATTTGGAAAAATAAAGAATTTAGTGCATATGAAAAAGATATTTAAGATTGTTTACAGATTCAATCAATTATTCTTTTTTTTTTTATTTAAATATGATGAAATTCATTTTATAAAGTATTTGCTTTATAAAATAAATATCTGATTAATTAATTTTCTCTGTTCTTGTTGGCGGAGGTGGTTCATTAAAAAGTGATATTGGATTAAGCTATAGTAAAATGTTTAATAAATATTATTAGTATTCTATTTTCTATAGAAAATCACCATATTTATAACTTATAATACATACTCTCATTACAACTTTTCCACTAATTAACTTTCTTGGAATTGCACCATATTTTCTTGAATCTCTTGAAGTATCAGGATTATCACCTTCAATCCAAACGTAACCTTTTGGAACTATATATCTAATTAAGTCACCACTTGGTGAATCAAATAATATCTCATCTCCTTCCTTTATGTATGATATAATTTGTACAATATATTAGAATGTGTATCACCATTTCTATTATTATCATTGAATACTTACAACAAATCTAATTCTTTTACAAATTGAAAAATCACCCGAGGTTGGTGAAATTGCAACGATTAAATCATCAACTTTATAATCTTTTGTTAATCTATCAATTAACACTATATCACCTGTTCCTAATGTTGGTTGCATTGATGTACCTTGGCACTATATAATGATTGTGTGTTAATATGTATAGAGTAAACAACATGTGATCATCATTACTATAGTACTATTCAAATACAAACAATTGTAAAATCTAAAACATAAACTCTAAATAAATAGTAAAGTCCTCCAACTTTACATAAAAACAATATCATTTTCTTTCTTTCATCAAAATTTTTAATTTGTTCGTCTCTTGCATTTGATCTTTTTCCTTCATTGAAATTATGTTCATCATTATTATTATTATCTTGTTTATTACTGTTATCTTCCTGTTTATTATTTTCTTGCTTATTATTATTTATATCATGATCTTTTTTATTTGTATTTATATTATTTATATTTATATTATTGATTGGTGTTGTTGATGAAGTATTTACAGTTGAATAAAAACACCTATTTCTAAAACTATTGCCTAAAATACTATTATTACTATTATATATACTATTTGTTTTAAAAGTTTTTACTATATTTCCATAGTTTATTCTTCTCCACATTGTTTTTAATATTGCTGTTGTAATTGTTTGTTGTAAAATGATAAAAATTTTAAAATTGCAAAAAAAAAAACAAAAAAAAAAAAAATAAAAAAGAAATTAAAAAATATGAACTTAAATAAATTAAAATTAATACATTAAATAATGAGATGATTAATATTAAGTTTATACATATGTAGTATTTAATACAAAGTTTTTTTAATTTTTTCATATAAATTAATTAATTAACTAATTAATTAAATTTTTTTTTTATTTTTTTTATTTTTTTTATTTTTTTTATTTTTTTTGGATATTATTTTACGTTTTATGACAAACAAAAAAAAAAGAGCGAGAGGAAATATTGAATTTATTATTTAATTGTTGTTGTGATATTATTATTGTTGATATTATTTACATAGAGATTGAAGCAGTTTCAATTGTTGCGGTTGTTGAATTCTCTTTTGAGGCAGCATCTAATTTTTCATGTTTAACTTTATAATCGTAGATTGCTCTTTTAATTGCTTGTTCAGCTAACATTGAACAATGCATTTTGACAGGTGGTAATGAAAGATGTTTAGCGATATCTGTATTTTTAATTTCGAGACATTGATCTAAAGTTTTACCTTTAACCCATTCAGTTGCTAATGATGAACTTGCAATTGCTGAACCACATCCAAATGTTTTGAAACAAACGTCAACTACTATATTATCTTTAACTTTAATTTGAATTTTCATGACATCACCACAAGCTGGAGCACCAACTGTTGCTGTACCAACATCAATTGATTTCTTATCAAATGATCCAATATTTCTTGGATTATTATAATGGTCTAATACTCTTTCATGATAATTTCTTTTTGATACAATTAAACCTGAACTTATAATATTATTATTATTGATAAAACTATTATTTGTTGTTGATCTACTAATAACACCACTATTACTTCTTAAACTAATTGAAGCTACTTTTAATGAAGATTTAATAAATGAATTCATTATTTTCGTTTTATGCTATGTATTGGTTTTGAAAAAAAGAAAACTTTTTCAAAAAAAAAAATAAATAAAATGAAAAATAAAAAAATTAAAAAAATTAAAAAACTTTTTTAATGACAAAGTGTTTATCAAGCCAAAAAAGAATCTATTTTTTTTAATTATAGCAACACACACAATGAGTGAAATTAATAATGAAACTATAAACAATGAAACTACAAATACTATAAATGAAACTACAACTATAAATGAAACAACAGAAATTAAAGAAGAACAACCAAATATAAATAATAATAATATAAATACAACAAATACAACAAATACAACACAAGATGCAAAAGAAATATTGGCAAATGGAATTTATTTATTATTATCACCAGTTGTAAAAGAATGTGATGCAAAGATTCAAGAAGTATATTATTCACAAAAAACATTGTCTGATCAAATTGATTATTTATCAGCAGAACTTGATGAGTTTAATAGTTTAACACAAATTCCACCATTATTACCACACATTCAAAAACTTTTAAATGCAAGAGGTAGATTATTGGCAGTAAACAGTAAATTAGCAATCATTATGACTAGATTAGATAGATTATCCTCAAATATAAGTGTACAACAACAACAACAATCAATACAAGCACAACAACAAGCAGCAGCTGCTCAATCATTACAAGCTCAACAACAACAACAAAAATCAGTTTCTGATAGAATTACTTCTTTATTTAGTACTACTCCAAAGAAAACTACAACTGCATCAACAACAACAAATTCACAACCACAATAATAAAATTAGCAAATGTAATCAATATATATTTAATAATTTCCTTTATTTTATTTATTTTTTTATTACAATAAATGATATAAAGTTAGAAGATTATAAAAAAAAATAAAACAATAGTCAAAAGTTCAATTTTCAAATTGATAAAAAAGTTTTTATATACCTTGGTTAGATAGAGATTAATTTCAAATTCATCACATTTTATAAATAAAATACCAATTAAATTGATTATTAACAAATGACAATGTAATCTATATATATAGAATATATATAATATTTAATAATTTAATTTTTTTTTTTTTATTACAATTGATAATATTAGTTTTTTGTTTTTTTTTAAAAGAAAGTGAATAAATTGTTTTTGGAAAAAATGTTGTTTTTAGTATTGGTAGTTTGTTATTGTGTTGTATATTGGTTTGTTTGTTTGTTTGTTATTTTGTTATTATTATTTATATATTATTTATTATTATTTTAATCGATAACTTTATTTAAAGGTATTGGTTCATTATTGTTATTACTACTATTTGTTGTTGCTGTAGCAGATTGTAAGACTTGAAAAGCACGTTGAATTTCTTGTTTTTTATCGTCTGAAATATTTTTACTAATGATTAAATCTGTAACTTCAACTTTTAGCGCAGAAATGATCATATCTTTATCGAAAATGATAGAAAGACTCCATTCAAATTCAAATTCTGGATCATTTTCAGCGCCAGCAGTTGATTGTTGTCGTTTTGCATGAGATGCAACCAATGAACCATCAGTTTCAAATATTATTCGCATTCTCCAACTACCACGTTTATCTCTAAATGGTAAATCTTCAAATAGATTTGCCTTTATGAAATAGTATGAAGGTAAAATGATTTTTTGATGACATACTTTTAATAGTTGCATTAACCTTGATGATTCATTAACTTCAGCTGTTAACAATGCCAATAACTGTTGTGACATATCACCTGATCCTTTTATATAATTTGAAAATGTTTGTTTTATTCTTTTCTCTTTTTCTTCACCATCTAATAAATGTGCTAAATTTGTTAAAACTTGATAAACCACTTCTTCCTTTTTTAAAACTTGTGCCGTTGAAAATGTACCATGTGATGTTAATGTTGTTAATGATGTATACTTTGAATTATGTTCAATTAATTGATCTTTTTTTGGTGTTTCATTGTTTTCTTCTTTATTCTCTTCTTCTTTGTTGTTTTGTTCATTTACATTTTTGTTGTTATTACTGTTATTGTTATTATTGCTACTTGTACTACTATCATTATTTTCTGGTATTATATTATTATTTAATGAAATACTAGTAACATTTGAAAAACTAATATTTGATAATCTATCCAATTTATCTATAATCTCTATTTTATGACCAAGTCTAGGTATATCAGTATGAATAGCCAATTTTTCATGTGATCTCTTCCAAATTCCAATTGTATTTGCTTTCCAATTTAATGCAACTTGATTTAAATTATTTTTATGTTCATCTTGAAACTTTTTAGCATCTGATGCACTTATACTACCATCTCCATTCTTTGTTAAATTTGAACTTAATCTTTTACTGCTACTTGTACTACTTGTATTTTTATTATTCTTTGTATTTGCGTTTGATTTTCTTGGTTTTGAACTACATGATCCCATTTCATATATTATTATTACTGTTATTACTATTATAATAGTTGTTATTATCACAAAAATCACTTTTTTTTTATTTGATATGATGATGATACCAGGTAGTAGTTGTAGTAGTGTTGTTCTGTGAAAATAGTGATATTTGAAAAAAATAGTAAAATAAAAAAAATCTAGTGATGTTTTTTTTTTTTTTTTTTGTTTTTTACTTGAAAAATTTAAAATATCTGTATATTTTTAACAAAACTAAATTCACTATTTTTTTATTATAAAAGTTAATTATTAAATGTGTATTAATATTAAGTGATGTTTTTAAAAAATAATAATAATATTGGATAAAATGATAATAATTTTAAAAAAAAAGTGAGATAGTAGTGTTGCAAAAGGAAAAAAACAAAAAAATCAAAAAAAAATCAATAAAAAAAAAAACGCGTTAAGATTTATATGATATATATATTATTATTTAGGTGTGTTATAACTAAAAAAAAACAATAACAATTATACAAAAATAAAATAAAATATTTTATTGATTGGGAATATTTATATTCATATATTTAATTATTTACATATATATACAATATTAGATTATACATATATATATAAAAAAGTGTGTGAGTGTGTTAAAATCCCCAAACGATATTTTTTTATTTTAAATTGAATAAATAAATAGATACTATGTATACTATATTTATATAAATATGTTGTAATGTTATTTGATGGTGATGGTATTAATTAATTATTGTGGAGCGGTGTACACCTTTTTTAAATTTTTTTTTTATTTATTTGAATCATGTAGTAGTAGTGTTGTTAACATGGTTTAAGTATGTGTATTATTGGTTAAATCATGATATCATTTATTATTAAATTTAGTGCACACCCATATATAGGATAGTGGTGAAATATATTACTTTGTTATAAAACACATTTAAAAAAAATTGAATTTGGTAATTTATAGATACAATTTATTTGTAAATGATTTCCTCTTTTTCTACTATTATTAAAATAAATAAATATATAATAAATAAAATAAATAAATAAATAAATTGTTGATTGATGGGGGTAAAATAGAGAGAAAAAAAGAAAAAAAAAAAACATAGATTTAAAAATTGTATAGCAAGAGGTAGAGTAAAAAATAAATAATTAAATAATTAAATTAAATAATTAATTGTGTGTGTGTGAATGTGTGGGTAATAGGTAATGGTGTTATTTTTTTGACAGACAAATGGTTCTATCGTGCGAAACAAAAAAAATATAAAAATAAAACCCACAAAATGGTTGGTATCTTGTATTGTTGAATTAAAGACCGATGATATGCAAGAGTATTTCAAATAAATACACAATAATAATAATAATAGTGAGTTCACAAAGATTTTATTATTTTTAACCAACCACTATATATGAGCTAACAAAAATAACACATATATAAGTTACTATTATTATGAGAAATAACATAACACGCACATATATATCTAATATTAGATTATTTTCATTTCTGCATTATTGATAATAGAACTGGAAAACACACACAATAGCGCATTGAATTAATTAATGATACCACTATAATAATAAGATGGTGATGAATAGACAGTGTATTGGTACTGGTATCAACCGATTATATAAATAATCATTGTGTGAGTGAATTTATTATTATAAAATGTTGTTGTGTGCAAATTAACAACTACATTATTGTTTGTTGATTAATGTTTAATTGATAATGATAATGAGTTTTACCTTTAAATTATTATACTATAAACTAAAAATTAACCTGTGATTATAATATATATACAATATTTTATGCGTGCACCAAATAATAAAAAAATAAAAAAAAAATTAAAAATAAAAAATAAAAAAATATCTATTTACCAACTGATTTTGATCGATTAAATTTTTACTGTTTTACCTTGTTAAATTATATATTTGATATTTATGTTGAATATTTTAATTATTTATTTGAAAACCATGGTTGGTTGATACAATAAAATATCAAAATATTTTTATAAAACACTCTCACATATGACAATCATTTATTCACATACATATGCACACAGTTATGTGTAAATAATTGTGTTTTTTTGGTTTTGTATAAATTAATATATTTTTTTAAATCTCAACACCCACAGCACTTTTTTTTATTGCTATTATTTTTCAAACCCACTTTCAAAAAAATATATATATTTTTTTTTTACATTCTATTTATAAATATATATCATGTTATTGAAAAATGGAAGAAAGTAAAATTTATGATTGTATTGTTATTGGTGCAGGTTTATCAGGTTTAAAAACTGCAAATTTATTAAATTATCAAAATATTTCAACACTTGTTTTAGAGGCTAAAGATGTATGATATATGTTTGTAAAATACAGCATGCTACTATAGTAATATTAACAACTATATATTTATTATAGAGAGTAGGAGGTAGAACAGATTCAATTAAATATAATGATTATAATTATGATGTTGGTGGCCAATGGGTTGGGCCAACACAATATAGAATAAATGAATTAATCAGAGAATTAAATTTAACTACATTTCCGCAATATGAAAAAGGTAAAAAAGTAATGGATATTAACGGAGAGGTTGTTAGATTTAAATCGTTGATCCCGCCAATTGGTTTTGGATCAGTATTGGAAAGTCAATTAATACTATGGAGAGTTGATTGGGCATCTCGAGGATTAGATCCTAAAAATCCATCAGATTGGAATATGGCTGAATACTATGATTCTTTAAATTTTCAAAAATGGATGGATGATAATATTTGGTTTGAAACTACAAAGAAATTAATTGAAATTACTATATTGGCTATATTTTCATCAAATCCAAAAGATTTATCAACTCTATTTATGTTTATTTATTTTAAAAGTGCTGGTGGTATAATGAATTCAGTATCAGTTAAAGATGGTGCTCAACAAGATAGAATTTATGGTAGTGCTCATAACATTTCTTTAATTTTATCAAAAAAGCTATTAATTCCATCAAATAATGGCAATAACAATGGTGATGGTGGTATTGGTAGATATCAAAATATGGTTAATGGTAAAATTAAATTAAATAGTCAAGTAATTAAAATTGAACATGATTTTAATTTACAAAAACAACAACAACAGGTTGGTGATGTGTCAAATAATTTAATTAGAGTTATAACTAAAGATGTTAATACAGGTGAAGAGATATATCATCTTTGTAAAATATTGGTTATTACAGTACCACCAAATGTAGCAGATCATATAGTTTATGAACCTGAATTAACAACATCTAGAAGAATGTTAACAAGATCAATGAAAATTGGTAAAGTAATTAAATTTATATTATTTTATCAAACAAGTTGGTGGAGAGAATTAGGATTCTCTGGTGAAATTATAAGTGATAGAAAATCAATTTCATTTTGTTATGATGGGTCATTAGAAGATGGTTCAAAACCATGTATTATTGGTTTCTTTGAAGGTGATTATGTATGTAACCAATGGTCAACTAAATCAGAATCTGAAAGAAAACAAGAAGCAATTGATTTCATTTATAAAAGTTTTGAATGTGATCAAAGATCATTATTACCCTGCCACTACATTGAAAGAGATTGGACTAAAAATAAATGGTCAGAAGGTGGTTATGGTTGTATCGTTAATTCAAATCAAAATTTTTATTTAAATTGTAAATCACTCCGTGAACCAATTGGTAATATTCATTTTGCAGGTACTGAAACTGCAACACAATGGATTGGTTATTTAGAAGGTGCTTTAGAATCTGCTGAACGTGTATCAAATGAAATCATTCCAAAATTTATTAAAAATTATAAACCACAAACCCACTACACCAATCATCACTACACCAACAACACTAATAACAATAATATCAGTATTTTAAATAATTTAGTTATACTTTGTCCAATATTAATTTTTTGTGTTTATTTAATATACAATTTATTCATTAAACAAATTAATTAATTTGTTGATTTGTGCATATAAACCCGTTAATCTAACGCTGTATATGCTTCATAATAATAAAAAAACAAAAATATCTTATATTAAAATTCGATTTGGGAAAATAGCAGTTGTGATTATCAAATCTAATGTGTGCAAAACACCAAAAAAATATTTTCGAATTTTTTTTTTTTTTTTTTCTACTGGTCTTTGAAAAAAATCATCATTCATTGTTGCAACACAATTTTGATTCGAAAATAAAATTTCAAATAATTTTAAATTATTATTAATAAATAACACAACAATTGTTGACCAATAATAAATTTTCAACATTATTTGCATACAAATAAAATCATTATTGTCAATATATATATACAATATTCTATTATTTTTTTATTAATTGATCTTTAAAGAAAAAGAAAAAACAAAACACACATAAAACACACACACAAGAAAATCAATACACCACACATTATTTCAGTATTAAATATCTCATTTTAATCATAAATTATAAAATTTCACAATACACATACACACACTGCTCCGTCATATTGTAGTACCCTCTTGTTTTAAAATTTAAAACAATATTAAAAACACACACACACTCAATATTAAAATTTTAATAATTAATTTAACTATTAAATAATTAAATAATTTTCTACTTTATTCTTTAGTATATAAAACAAATTTATTATATACTTACAACAATATTATATAATTGTTGTGTTGAAAATAAGAAGAGAAAGAAAAAAAAAAAAAAAAAAAAAAAAAAAAAAAAAAAAAAAAAAATAAAAAAAAATTTAAAAAATTTAAAAAAAAAAAAAAAAAAAAAGAAAACCAAAAAAAATATAAAAATAA